>QRFJ01000775.1:155708-356293 GCA_006176705.1 Cocos nucifera
GAGAAAGGTAGACTCCCTAATGACTACTCGAGTGGTCACGCTCAGTGCCCTCGTTCTCTAAACGAGTACCTGTACTCTCGCTCCGGTGTCTCCACACCGTAGACTCAAGACTCATCTACTAAAGAGAAGCGATCGTACACCAACCTCCCGGATCAATCACCATCCTCGTGATGATCCTATGGTCGGGAGCTGTTTATGAGTTAATAATGATTATTCATGTCTTAAATTTTCAACTCTTGAAAATATGAATTATCATTACCATTAACTCAAAGGATGTATCACAGACACTAAATACACATGTGTGATGAAAAATACCCATTTCATTAATTATAGTCAAAATTACAATTTTGCCCCTAGAAGTGTATTACAAGTGTCAGCCAATTCTGGCTTCTAGGGCACATATATCTAACAATCTCCCACTTGTCCTAAAGCCAATTGGCTACAAGTCTAAGTCCCATCTTCTCAAGGTGGGCTTGGATCTTCTGCTGGCCCAACGGCTTTGTAAGTGGGTCTGCCACATTATCTGTGGAGTTGACTCTCTTGACCTCAACGTAACCTTTCTCAAGGTAATCGCGGATGAGATGGTATCACCGTTTGCTTGGAACTCTTCCAGCACAAACAGTCTGCCAGATGTCTGACTTTCGATCATCTATATCAGACATGAAGTCCGAGTCTGTTGTATCCCTGGACCAGGAGTTCTCCTTACAAAGACCAATATCATATCCTTAGTTCTTCTCAAGTACTTAAGGATACATTTCACAGAAGTCAGTGTTCTTCACCTGGATTTTGACTGATATCTGCTTGTGACACTCACAGCATGGGCTATATCAGGTCGTGTACATAGCATGGCATACATGAGGCTCCCTATTGCAGAAGCATAAGGGATCTTGCTCATGCGTTCTATTTCCTCAGGTGTGCTGGGGCACATCTTCTTGGAAAGATGAATACCATGTCTGAAGGGTATTAATCCCCTCTTAGAGTTTTCCATACTAAACCTCTTTAGTACTTCCTCTATGTACATCTTCTGTGAAAGTCCTAGCATCCTATTCGGTCTATCCCTATAGACCTTAATTCCTAGAATAAAGGATGCTTCACCTAGGTCTTTCATGGAGAATTCCTTGGACAACCACATCTTGACTGATGTCAACATGGGAATATCATTCCCAATAAGGAGGATGTCATCCACGTACAATACGAGGAAGACAACAGCGCTCCCACTGACCCTTTTGAAAACACATGGTTCCTCTTCATTTTTGATGAAACCAAACTTTTTGATCACATCATTGAAACGAGTGTTCCAGCTCCGAGATGCTTGCTTAAGTCCATATATGGACCTTTGCAGCTTGCAAACCTTGTGATCAGTATCACTGGATGTGAAACCTAGCGGCTGTTCCATATAGATATCTTCCTCAAGATATCCATTTAGGAATGCCGTTTTCACGTCCATTTGCCATATTTCATAATCGAAATAGGCTGCAACAGCAAGCAATGTGCGGATGGATTTTAGCATAGCCTACTGGGGAAAAGGTATCCTGATAGTCAATGCCTTCGCGTTGACTATAACCTTTTGCCACCTAGTCTAGCCTTGAATGTCTCCACATTCCCATCTGCACCAATCTTTCTCTTGAAGATCCATTTACACCCAATAGGTACTATACCTTCTGGTGGATCTACCAAGGTCCAGACTTGGTTTGAGTGCATCGAGTCAATTTCTGACTGCATTGCCTCTAGCCATTTCTCGGAGTCGATATCTGATATCGCCTCGTTGTAGGTTTTGGGATCATCACCATGAGCACCATTACCTATGAGGAACATTTCCTCTACTTCCTCTGAAATAATACCTAAGTATCTTTCAGGGGGACGGGAAACTCTTTCCGATCTACGAGGTGGAGGAGGTAGTGTTCTTATTGGCTCAACCTGATTTGGTTCCAACTTGGTCCTTAGCTCGTTCTGCTTGTGAGACTTTCTCATCAAGCTTAATCTGCTTTCCAATGCCGCTATCTTGAATAAACTATTTTTCAAGAAAGATGGCATGTCGACTCACAATCACATTGTGGTCTTCTGGAATGTAGAAATAGTATCCTAATGACTCTTTAGGATATCCTATGAATCGAGCTCTAAAGGACCTAAACTCTAACTTGTCCGCTTGTTGTCTTTTGACATGAGCCGGACAACCCCAAATTCTGAGATGACTCAGACTTGGTTTCTTACCGTGCCATATCTCATACGGTGTGGTAGGAACGGTTTTAGAGGGAACCCTATTCAGTAGATAGATTGAAGTTAACAATGAATGTCCCCAAAGAAAATCAGGGAGGTCTGTGAAGCTCATCATGGATCGAACCATATCCAATAGAGTCCGATTTCTCCATTCTGAAACCCCGTTGAGTTGAGGTGTTCCTGGTGGAGTCCATTGAGAGACTATGCCATTTTCCTTAAGATAGTCTAGGAATTCCCGGCTAAGGTATTCACCTCCTCGATCTGATCGAAGAACCTTAATGGGTTTTTCCAGTTTGTTTTTCTACTTCATGTCTGAATTCTTTGAACTTTTCAAAAGCTTCAGACTTGTGTCTCATAAGATACACATACCCATACCTAGACAGATCATCGGTAAAGGTAATGAAGTAGACAAAATTGCCTCTAGCCGGCACATCAAATGGGCCGCACACATCAGTATGTACTAGGGCAAGGAGATCTGTGGCCCTCTCCCCATGTCCAACAAAAGGGAGTTTAGTCATTTTGCCTTGAAGACAAGATTCACAAGTTGGATATGACTCAAAAGTCAATGGACTCAATAGCCCATTTTTCTCCAATTTGTTGATCCTATCTTCTGCTATATGACCTAATCTCAGGTGCCATAGATATCTGTCGTTTGGACTATCCCTAGGTCGTTTGGCATTCACGTTTTGCTCGATAGTTAAAATAGGTACATCAATATGTAGCTGATAAAGACCATTAATAAGGAAACCATTTGCAATTTTATTTCTTTCATAAAGAATGTTACAATGGTCCTTAAAGAAGGTGATCACATAACCTTCTTGTGCTAAGCATGAAACAGAAATCAAATTCCTGCTAGCTGCAGGCACATAATAACAGTCTTTTAAAACTAAGTCTAAACCAGATGGTAATCGAAGAGGGTATGTTCCCACGGCTACTGCAGCAACTCTTGCTCCATTACCGATACGTAGGATCATGTCTCCATCCCTCAGCCTCCTGCTATCCTCAAGACCCTGCATAGAAGTGCACAGATGAGCACTAGAACCAGAGTCAAGCACCCAACTGGATGCAGAAGAAACCGTAAGGTTAGACTCAATAACGAGCATACCTCCAGAAGGACCTTCCTTCTTGTTCTTCAGGGTGGCCAGGTAAGTAGGGCAGTTCCGCTTCCAATGGCCGTCGCTGTTGCAATGGAAACACTTTCCTTTGCCATCGGACCTTTCTTCTTCGGTTCTGCCTTCTTCTTCTTTGATCCTTCCACCTTTTGCTTTTTCACAGACTTCTTTTTCTTTCCATAAGACTTTCTTTTGGAAGAAGTCCGTTCCATAGCAAGAACTGAGCCTTTAGAACCTTTCATAGAAAGCTCAGCGGTAACCAGCATATTCATTAACTCGGCCAAGGAATTTTGAAGTTTATGCATGTGGTAATTCATGATGAATTGCCCATATGCATCAGTCAAGGATTGCAGAATAATATCGTTCTGCAAGTCCAAGTCCAACTTCACACCGAGCTTCTCAAGCTCTTCCATGTCCTTGATCATTGTCAGACAGTGATCTTGGACTGACTGCCCATCACGCATCTTAGCCTTAAAAAGTCATTTTCGTGACTTGATATTTGGCTGCGCGACTCTGTTCACCAAACATCTCCTGCAGGTGAGCCAACATTTGGCGAGCAGTCCCGATATCTTCATGTTGGCGCTGGAGCTCATCAGACATCGAGCCCAACATGTAATATCTGGCCTTATTATCTTCGTCAATCCATTTTTCCAGAGACGCTCTCTGTTCAAGTGGATG
Source organism: Cocos nucifera (assembly GCA_006176705.1). Lineage (NCBI taxonomy): Eukaryota > Viridiplantae > Streptophyta > Magnoliopsida > Arecales > Arecaceae > Cocos > Cocos nucifera. The sequence continues at coordinate 159,716 of QRFJ01000775.1, forward strand.
GACGAGCTGGTAAGGTGGGAGGGTCCTGGTCCAAAACATGGGTTAACTTCTCTGAACCCAAAACAATTTTGTAGTTCCTGAGCCAATCTTTATAATTGGGTCCAGTCAGTCTATGTGTGTCCTAGGATACGTGCCAATGGGTTGGACGCAGACATTTTCCTGTAGAGAGTCAAAGATTCTAGTTAGATACTGTAATTTTGACTTGACCAATTTGTTTAGGGATTTTATTTTTAAACAAATTAGCTCCCACTATTTTCTCGGATCCCTACACTCCCTCTGTAGAGATGCGAAAATCTCCACGATTAATGATTTCTAGTGGGTGGTGCGGTCTCACCAACTGACTCATCACCTCACCTAACAGTTATTGGTGATGGGTTAGCCAATGAGTGAACAACTCTTGTTCAATGATTCTCTAATCATGGTGCACCCAAACTTGGTCTCTAATTCATGAATCTCACCGTATCCGGAATATTGATCCACTCCTTAGTTAAGTCAGACCCACCATTTGCATAGACTGGGTTCCTAATTGAGTCTCTCACCGTATCCGGAATATTGAGCCCAACTCATCCTCCAGCCCATAGCATCCAATGCCTAATAGACATGGTTGCATCTTCCCGGTGCAACTGAGCCACTGTATCCAGCCGAGAACAATCAACCCCGGGAAGGGCCCGCACATCTACAATGGTGGAAGACCTCAGACTTAATCTTTTCTTAGGGAGAATTGATTCAGGTCTCATTAAACTAGACTTGGCTTAGTCATAACAATTATGACTAACCTAGTGGCATGGGTTAGCTCGGATTATTGACCACCTCAGATCAGAACTGTGTCAACAGATATGGCCAGGTAAGTGAGACCGGTGGAAGGAATATGCCATTAACTCGTACAAGAACGCATTCAGGTCGAGTAGCTTCCAATTAAAAACCAGTCGGTCGTCTGTGCCAAACTTACCTTAGACACCAAATTGTTGAGTCAGAACCAATTGGGTTAGCCTACAATCCAGACTCTAACCTCTGAGCCTAATTAGGTCTTGCTTGATCGTGACTCGATCTTGACCCAGACTTAATCCTATTAGGCTGGTCAATTTAAGCATTGTTGATCCCATCTAACCAACTCTTGATTCGGTTTGATCAACCGCTTAGACCTAATTGAGCTACCCAAGCCCGAACCCAGTATTATGAATATGTCTTAGATCTGAAATTCTCAATTTTAGACCTAATTAATATTCCATAAACTTAATTCTTAATTAAGTAGGGTTCATAAACAAAATATGCACAATAAATCCTAGGGTTTCAGGATCTAGGGTTTTGCAGAAAGTAAGTTTTGGGTTTCTGATTAAGGACGAACACGCAGCACCCCTACACATCATAAGAACACCCCATCGAATGGGAAGAGAGGGCCTTTAAACCCTTCTTCGTTCTTATGACCGGACGGCCAAGAGGAACGCCTTAATCAGGAACATGTCAATACTACAAAACAGTTTATAGATCTATATCATATATCTCATATACAAATTTAGATCTAATCATGGCATATTTTGCATACATCTCATGTATCATAATCATGCATGTTTTTCAGATCTAAATTATCTCATAATAATCTAAAAAATTAGATTTAAATTGATCTAATCAAAATAAATTCTAATCTAGACAATTATGTAGAACTATTCTACAACTAGTCTAGACATGCATCAATCATATCTCATATGATATTTAAAATTAAATAATTTTTATTTGCTATTTTATCAGATGTTATTATAACACTTATAATATCAAAAAATAGTAAATAAGAAGATCTAAAATATGATTTAATCAGATTAAATCAAAGACATGCAAAACTATTCTATAGAACTATTCTATTCTAGAACTAGTCATGCATATCTTCTAATCTTAGATCCAAATCATTTAATTTTAATTTTTTCTGATTTCAGATCTGATCACATCTCATGTGACATCTGAAATCACTTTATTTTCTAATTAAAATAAAATTAAAATCAGATCTAAACAATTTTAGAACCATGGCTCTGATACCAGTTGAAGGAAATCCTGATTTCCCGGTCCAGGTTCGTTCCAGATCTGATCAGATCAAGAGATATATTTCAAAAATTTTTCTCTTGATCTTAATCAGATCTTGATATATTTTCAGATCTGATTCTTATTATTTTAATAAATAAAATAAAATAAGATAAATTAAATCAAATTTAATTTACCTGATTTGGGTAATCCTATTACCCTGTTAGATGATCCTGATTGCAGCGGAAGGTTCTGGATCTTAGCCACGCAAGCGCCTGGCCTCTACCGGTATCCACTCGGGTTGGATCTGGAGATCCTCTTCTTCTCTATCACACCTCCAAAAATTCAGATCTGGATCTGATCTGGAGGATCTTCAAAACTCTTTTGAAGATCAGCAGTCGTCCTTTTGCAGCAGCGCAGCCTTCTTGCTTTTGATCGCCTTTCCTTGATCTGAATCGCACCAACCTAAGTCCAAAACACTTTTGGACGTGGAGAGCAAGGGGAGAAGAGAGTTATGGCATGGAGAAGGAGGGGAGAGGCAGCCTTGGGGCGTGGGAAATCTCTTTCAATTCACTTAGAATTAGGGTTGGGCGCAGGGTCTTATTTATAGACTAAGCTGTGATCCAACTCCTCTTCCTCCCAACCAATCACAACCCTTTGTGAAATCAGATCTAAATCTGATTGGTTGGAAATAGAGACCCCTGGATTCCTCCTTAGAGGGCGCCTAAGACCAGTCAAACGTTGGATTCTTAGTAGAACTCTAATTGGAATCCAAAAAGGGAGGTGGAGTCCTTGTCCAACAAGGACTCCTAGGCGCCTCCAACTTGGGCTCACGCCACCCTTGGCGTGCGCCCTTCTCCTTGCCAGGTTCTGGCAGGGGGACAGGCCCCCACCAGCTCTCCAATAGGTGCATGACATGTGGTCAAAAGTCAAAGTGTCAATGGTCAACGTTTGACCAGTCAAAGGTAGACTTTTGACCAAAGTCAAAGAACAAGAAATGGCAGGTGACCAAAAATGGCAGGTAATGTCTTACAAATAAGACAACCTTTTCTGACTTGGACAACCTCCAGTCAGACCATATGAAGGCCTCTGATTGAGCACAAACTCCTTTGGCTCAGTCAGGACAACTTATTTATGATAGTAAAAGAAGAACGTTAGGTTCAATCGAGTGCTAGCACGATTTCCTTGAACCTAATTGAATTCTCATTCAGATCAATTGAACTAGATCAGTTCAATTGATGATCACCAGATTCAAACCCTTGTTTGTGTGACCCAGTTAGGTTCAGTTCTGTATGGTAATGGGATATGTCATGATCTCTATCATCGACATCATCGAAACTCCTTTCGATGGATCAGAACTCTTCTGATTCGAACAGCTAGAATGATCGATCATCTAAATCATTCTAATTGCTCCCAAAATCCACCAGTGACACCTAGCAGTATATGGTGGCAACCCATCAGAGCTGAATGCGAACCTCTTGGTGCAGCTACCTGTGTGATTAAGTTCTTCTATCTTGAGCCCCGATCAGATTAGGGTTAAGGTGAACTCGTCAAACCCTAGTCTCTGTCATATGATGTAATCATTCGATTCGAGTCCAATGTGAAAATCTAAATAGAAACTCTTTCTATTATTTCACTCTGCCATGGCCATGGGCTTCTGGACTTGATTCTCATGATCATCATAGGGCTGCTCCTCTACCACCGAGGTAGATAGATTCCATCTTGATGCAATCCAGTTCCTACAATGAACATGCTATAGCCAACATACACCTCAGGGTTCCATATGGCTAGGAGACCGAGTAATGGTGTAGTCAAACTATAACACCCTCAAGGTGAACTGCCGATGCATCTCAGGTCAAAGAACCAGACACACTACTGCAGCATCGAGTCAGTCATTGACGAGAAGGTAGACTCCCTAATGACTACTCGAGGTGGTCACGCTCAGTGCCCTCGTTCTCTAACGAGTACCTGTACTCTCGCTCCGGTGTCTCCACACCGTAGACTCAAGACTCATCTACTAAAGAGAAGCGATTCGTACACCAACCTTCCGGATCAATCACCATCCTCGTGATGATCCTATGGTCGGGAGCTGTTTATGAGTTAATAATGATTATTCATGTCTTAAATTTTCAACTCTTGAAAATATGAATTATCATTACCATTAACTCAAAGGATGTATCACAGACACTAAATACACATATGTGATAGAAAATAACCCATTTTATTAATTATAGTCAAAATTATAATTTTGCCCCTAGAAGTGTATTACAAGTGTCAGCCAATTCTGGCTTCTAGGGCACATATATCTAACAAAAAATATCTCTTCAGAGCCGCCCTTTTGATAATCATGGTTAGTCATAAAATTTTTCTAAAAATTAATTGTGCCCTTTGATTAAATTCCTATAAATTTATTACTATAATTTTTTTAATAATTTTACCACTTATCACACCCCCCAACTTAGTCATTGCTAGTCCCTTAGCAATGTTTTATTTAATACCATATTTTAATAAGATTATCCATCACAAAAATAAAATCTAGAATTAAAGGTCAAAAAGTTTAGAAAATACTACTAACTAAGCATTGAGCTTGAGAAGCAAATTTTTCAGTCAATATAATTAAAAACTTTCTTAGAGTACATCAAAGATCTATAGCACTTGTGTTCGTAATGGCTAACTATAGCATTTCAGTATTAAATTAAAAGAATAAAAGTATCTTCTCTTATCACCTATTTTGATCAATTTTCTATACATTCTCAATTTTATACTCATGAATTAAGGTAGCTTTCACACTGCCTTTTTTTTTCTTTTTTTCTTTTTTTTTTTTTACTGTGCTGAGCATCCTGGCCTTTCCTTCACCGTTTTACATGAATTTCCATACTTGACCTAGGTGCAGAGACCCAGTTACTAGGCTTTGGGCAATCCACATATACTCTGTCTTTTGCACTTTATTTATAGGCAGGTAGCTCTTTCCTTAAATTCAAGTTTCTTTGATTAGAATGTATATTAATTATCAATTTTCAGTGATAATTAAATCCTCAGTTGACCTTATAATCAATACCTACTTTGCCTTGTTAGTGTGCATGTGCAATAAAAAGTGCTAATAATCTTTTAATGACCTAAGTAGGCTGCTAAAAGTTGACCAACTAATCTACTTCTTTAACTCATTACATTCATTAGCAAATAATTCTATCTTTTATCACTTATCCAGTTTATCTTGCTCAAGATTTTCTTCTTGACACATGGTTTTTTTTTTTTTTTTTTTTTTTAACTTTAACTTGTTCTATATTGTCTTAAAGGAGAAAGAAAAATAAAGGATGTAATAAAGGATAGGAAAGAATACACCTGATTTGGTTCAATCTGGTTCTTTGGAGCTTTGAAATTTTGCTTGAGTTTTTATTGATTTTTTTGCAAAATTGAAAATACACACCAGAGCAGTAAAAGAGCAACAATAAATTACTAAAAAATAAAAGAAAAAAAAATGATCAAAACTAAAAAGAAAAGAAACAACCTATCTAGTAGTTCTGATTTATAGTCTTCAGCTTGACTTTCTTTGAGTTCTAAAGTGGATCAATCCGGTGCCACTTCAATTGGAATACTTTCATGTTTAATCGAGTCCTCTTTCAATTTGACATTGCTTGCTTTTATAGTCTCAAACCTATTTTCTATAGAATTCTCATATAATGGATTGTCAATAATGTCAATTAAAAAATAAGTTTGATTATCATCAGGATGTTTAGTATCTTTAAAAATATTAAAAGTAACTTGTTCGTCTTGGACTCTAAGAATTAATTTTTCTTGTTGAACATCTATTAAAGCTCCTCCAGTAGCTAAAAAGGGTCTCCCTAAAATAAGGGGTACATCATAATCTTCTTCCATATCAAGAACAATAAAATCAATAGGAAAAATAAACTTGTTTACCTTTACCAAGACATCCTCCACTATACCTCTTGGATATTTAATGGATCTATCGGCTAATTGAAGAGTAATAGTGGTAGGCTTTGGTTCTCCTAGACCCAGCTTTCCTGAAAATAGAAAAAGGCATGAGATTAATGCTTGCTCCTAAATCACATAAAACTTTATCAAAACTACAATCACCAATAATGCAGAGGATAGTAAAACTCCCTGGATCTTTTAACTTCTGTGGTAATTTATTTTGAAGTATTGCTGAGCATTCTTCATTCAAATTTATTCTCTCATGCTCCTTCAGCTTTTTCTTATTTGTTAAGATTTCTTTGAGAAACTTGGCATACCTGGGCATTTGAGTAATAGCATCTACAAAAGGAATATTAATATGTAAATTCTTTAAAATTTTGAAAAAGTTAGAAAATTCTTTATCTGGATGCTGTATTTGTCTCTCTGGGAATGGTAGTGGCGGCACGTAGGGCTTCACATTTGGATCAGCAAACCATATACCTGGAGACCATCCATCTACTGGTTGTTTTGGTGACTGACGAATTTTGAGTTGATGGTTCCTTATTTGTAGTTGGCTCTTCAGTCTCATTCTTCTGATGTGGCTCCTCCAGCTTTGTACCACTTCTTAGGGTGATAGCATTGACTTGCTCCCTTGGATTTGTCTCCGTATTGCTTGGCAAGGATCCTTGAGGTCTCTCGGAGATTATCTTAGCCATTTGACCTATTTGCATCTCCAAGTTTCGAATTGCTGCTGTTTGGTCCTGCCTAAGTTTGGCTTCCAAATTTTTTATAGTTGCTTCTTGGTTTTGCATAAATTTGACCATCAGCTCTTCCATGTTGGACTTCTTTTCAGGTACTTGGAATCCCGGGGGTGGCTGTTGTGCTGCATTTTGATTGCTCCATGAGAAATTTGGGTGCTGCCTCCACCCTTGATTGTATGTGTTGGAGTAGGGATTGTTTTGTTGCGGCCTGAAAAAAATTATCAATATAATTAGCTGTATCAGTTGTTTTAGCAAAAGGATTACCTGTCTGGCAATTGCTCGTATCGTGTCCTCCTCCACATAGGTCACAAGTCATGCTCTGAACATGCATAGCTGTTCCCTTTAAGTTGTTGACTTCGGCTCTAAGGGCTGCAATTTCAGCTAGTAAAGTTGGCACGCAATCTACTCCCTGCACAGCTGCTAGTCTTTTTGGCATCATGCGCTCTGTCTGCCATTGATAGCTATTTGATGCCATCTCATCGATCAGATCGAAGGCTTCTTCCTCCATTTTTCAATTAATGGTTCCTCCTGCTGCTGCATCAATCATAGAACGATTAGTAGGAGATAAACCATTATAGAAAGTTTGTACCTGAAGCCATACAGATAGTTGATGATGTGGACATCTCCTCAGCAGTTCCTTGAAATGCTCCCAAGCCTCATATAGTGTCTTCATGTCCATCTGCATAAAAGAAGTGATATCGTTGTGCATCTTAGCAGTCTTAGAAGGTGGAAAGTACTTGGCTAAGAATTTTTGGGCTAGAACATCCCAAGTTGTGATAGAACCTGCAGGAAGAGAATGAAGCCAATTTTTAGCTTTATCCCATAAAGAGAAAGGAAATAACCTTAATCTAATAGCATCATCCAACACCCCATTAATTTTAAAAGTATCACAAAGTTCAAGAAAATTAGAAATATGGGCATTCGGATCATCATGCACGTGTCCACTGAATTGGACAGTTGATTGAATCATCTGGATCATCGCCGGCTTTATTTCGAAGTTGTTTGCTCGTACAGACGGTCTCCTGATGCTCAAAGCTGCATCGGCTATAGATGGTGTGATGTAATCATTTAATGCACGATGTACTGGTCGAATAGCTTCATGGCATCCTTCAGTCGCCATATCCACTCCTAGATTGATGTTGTTAGGATCTTCAGCTGCCATGTTTCTCTCTTGTTGTAGTCTTCTAATGGTTCTTTCAATTTTTGGATCTAAAGGTAGTAAGTTACTATGTCCAGTACGTGTCATGCACAAATTTTTTTTTTTAATAATAAAAATTAAAAATAAATTTCTAAAGTAAAGCTAGGATCAAAATTTTAATATTGTTTTAGACACAATCCCCGGCAACGGTGCCAAAAACTTGATGCATGCTAATTTATAGCTATGGCAAGTGCACCAGTCGATCAAGTAATAAAGTGAATGAGTAGAGTATCATCCCTAGAGGATTGAAAAATAAGTACTGAAAAGCTCTTTTCTATGCTTTATTTAGAAGATCGATTTATGAGAATAAGAAATTAAAAAAATAAAAAATAATTAAAAGTTTTTAATTAAATAGAGAGAGTGTAAATTATTAGGATTTTAAATTCAAGAGCAATGGATTACTAAGGCAATCGGTTCACCAACTCAGTCAATATAATATTCAATTTTTTTAGATTAATTTTATTTCATATGATGGTGGAGTCTCCTAATTTAATCACTATCCTTTGGCCCAGGCATAGCAAATCTATTAATATTTATTAATTACCCTTTGGTCCAGGTATAATTTAAATAAATATTAATGCATTAGGTTTTGTGAAACCCTCTAATTAAAATACACTGCGTCCAAAGCGTACTAAAATTTTCGCATGCATATGAATTCTAATTTGATTCATAATACAAGGTATATAATCAAGAAGCATTAACATAGATGTACTTGGTCCATAACATCTATGTTCATCAGATCAATTAGAAGATGGCCAGTAATCTAAAAGCATTAAGATCAGATTTATATACTCCTCATTAATAAAATTTAAAAATAAATCATACTAAATATTGCATCAAAAGAGTGGCTACACCTTAGCCTTAGTAAAATAAAATTTAGTTCATGATAATAAATTCAAAAATAGCAAATAAAATAAAAGGCATGGAGAAATTAGACTTTTTTATTGTTGAAATTGATTGTCTGCTGCTCTTGATGTGGAGAATTTGGCGAAGAAGAAGAAGCTCCTTGATCGATGTCTTGATCATCGAAGAAAAATCAAAAACCCTTTTTGATTTTCTCATAAATCATTTTTTTTATCTCTCTCCTCTCTCTTTCTCTCTCTCTTTCTCCCTCTCTCTCTTTGTCCCCGTCTCTCTCTTTGTCTCTCTCTTTTTCCCATCTCTCTCTTTTTCTTTTTCTTTTTCTCACGGCCACCCTAGATTTTTATAGATAAAGAATTTGATTTCCCCCCAAAATCCATCAAAAACTAGGTTTTAGACTCCCAAACTAACTCAAATTAGGATCTGGGTAATTTTGACCATTGGATGGTGATCAAACGGTCCAAAAACCACTCAAAAAGCCCTTAAAATAACCCAGATCAAATCGGATTTAATATCAGCCGTTGGATCATCCATTGGATTGAATCTGGGCCATCCGATCGCGTTGAAAGAAGGCTTCAGATCTATAGTTTAACGTCAGGATAAATCTCAGCCATTGGATCTTGATTGAGAGCTGTGGATGCCATCCATCAGCACCTTCTTCTCATCCGTCCGATCAAGCTTCAGTGAAAACCGCCCGTTGGATCAGGCAGAATTCCCAAATTGCCCTCCATGGACCGTGCGCGAGCCCGGTGTTGCATGGACCGCCGCATTCTTCAACCAATCAGCGCGCTATTTATGCTGTGAAATTTCCAAATTACCCTTCAGATGGTCCACCGTGCACCGCGGAAAATGCTGACGTCAGCGTTGCGTCTGCGATTTTTTTTTTTTTTTTTTGAAATTCGATTCTGGGCTCGTTTGAAGTCCGTTTTGCCTGAAATTTTTTTCATCAGAATCAGAAAAATAAGATCTTCACATTGGTGGCCTTCTTTCCTACATAAGATTAATAAAAATATCAATTTCTAATAAAATCAATTAATTTATTTTATAATTTAATACTTTTATTAGTATATTTTTACCACTTATCACTAATCATCATCGAAGGAGTGCTGGAGTCGAAGAAGATAAGGTCACCATAGGTGACCTACAAGATAAGTCTCAACCAGAGCCGGGGGGATGACTCTGGCAAGACCCTCCAATGATCAAGTCAGTTCTTTCGGTCAATAGAAATAGAGTACTTAGTAGAGAAAATTGCAGAGTATTGAGAAGAAGAAGAGAGCCTAGCAAAAACATATCTGGGGGATCCTTTTTATAGATGGAGCCAATAATGAACTGATAGTAATAGCCATAACCATCTGATGGTGGGCTGCTCGAGGCCACGTGGAGTTTGTTATGGAGGGTAGTGTCTATTATCGTGACATGCCAATCCATTGAGATTTAATAGTCAAAGTTCGGAGGAGTAAGCATTAGTTGGTGATGAATCTTTGAGTTACATCAATACCAAGGAAGCTCAGGCTCCTCTTAGGCAGTCTGAGGGTCAGTTGATTCATGCTGTGTGTGGAGCCAAGTTCATGCAGAGATCTTCCTGGGCGACTGTGGGAAGTTCGATCAGGAAGAGTCCTGAAAAAGTTTGGCTACTGAAGGAATCCGAAAGAAGATCAACTACTGAAGGAAGCTGGAAGGAGTTCAGTTGCTGGAGGAATCTAGAAGAAGTTCGGCTGTTGGAGGAATTCGAGAGAAGTTTGGCTGTTGGAGGAATCCGAGAGAAGTTCGTGATTGAAGCTCTCCTACGATTATGAGTTACACCTGACTGAGCACCAAATCGAACTTCGATGGGAGTGAGGTTTACCCCCAATAAGATTAAATCAAGATTTAAATCTTATTTAAATGCTAAGTCAATTAGGCGCACCCAAATCCTAGTCAAATAAGGAATTGTTCTTTCTTGCAATTGGCTTATCCAATAAACCAACTAGACTTAATCTAATTAAGTCCAAACTAATTTTAATTGAATCTAATTCAAGTAGATTTAATCTCAACCTAATTACTCAATCAAATTGAGCCAATTAGCAATCCAATTGTTAATCAATCCTCCTGCAACACTTGCATTAGGTCAAACATCAATCGCATTGAATGTTTGACCTCAAAATGATTCTCAATCATCGATTAACCATCCGATCAAATTACAAGCTCTAATGTGTGTGACCACATAGATTCAAACCTAAGTTGGTAGCATAAGAACCAATTTTTGTACCAATCAAAGTTACCATCTAGCAATGCTTCTCGACATCTGGATAGGTCGAATATATGCAAAGCAACATTCTTAGAACCCTGGCCTATGGTTATCGTATAATTCATTCCTATGATCAATAATGCTCGAAACGACTTCAAATATGCTGTCAAACACTCATACAAGTCATCTTTATTGTATCTCAAAAGTTTGCAAATCCCATGACACCTTATGAGGATTACATAGGCCTAGGTTTTGCTAAATTGAAACACAGTGAGTCATTCTCTTTCTGAAGTTAATCAGGAGTAGTCAATTCCATCTTGACTCATACACCAATTTTATAAGTACTTGACTATACCCAAAAATCTTTCGAATCTATATTATAAATACAAGCAGTCCGACACCAAAGTATAATGAGTTGCTTGCAAGTCACCATGGTGATCTCAGATCGAAGGAACACTTATACCCATTAGCCTTAGCTAGCTACTCTTGATAGTAGAGTGCTACATTGGTCATGTTCAGTACAGATGTACTCCTACATCTCATCTGGATGCCATACTAGTATCTCCACATCACTTGATTACGAGGACAACCAACGCATATGGCACACAGCGACCTACACTTGATAAGTAATCATCCTTATTAATAACTTATCATTTGATCGTGAATAATTTAAGAATCATCTAATAAATCCTCCTTTATCAATTGATTATGGTTCTAAGGACTTCATCATAATTTAGGAGTTCATTTAAGGAAGATAGAACTTTTATGATGAACCAGCCAAATAACTATTATTATTAGATAATTCATACACTAATTTCAGTCGTCTACTACTTAGATGATTGGCTTTAGGATACATTTTCCAACAGCCTCTTCCCTGGGGCACTCTTCATCCTCGTTAAAATGAGGTTAACCTCCTGTTTAAGAATCAAAGGTCTTTGTATCCCTTGTAAGGATCTTCACCCATGTCAGGATAAGGTCCACCTCCTGTTCCTGATGTAGTTACCTTCTATTTGAAAATTGAAGGCCATCAAGAAGGCTTTTATCCTTGTTAGAATAAGGTCCACCTCCTATTCCAAACATGATTATTGGGGCATAAAAAGACCATTAAGTGAGCTTTTTTCTATGAGCCATTGCAAGGGCCTCTCCCTAGAGGCACAAAAGGGCCATTACAGGGGCCTCTCCCCTGGGGCACTCTTCACCCTCATTAAGATGAGGTTAACCTCCTATTTAAGAATTGAAAATCTTTGTATCTCTCATAATTACGATTCTTCACCCACGTCAGGATGAGGTCCACCTCCTATTCTTGACTTGGTTAACATCTTTTTAAAAAATTAGAGGCCTTCACGGTTTCAATTCATTTAAAAATGAAGCTCGACTTAATTATTTTCTGCCACAACTCAATTTGCACAAGAGACAAGACTGTTAAGAATAGAGAATTTTCATTGAAGTGTGGTTATCGATAGTGCATTCGTAGGTTTTTCGAATTTCAGGGTCGTAGGAGTGTAGCTCCTCCAAGTTCTTTTATATAGTAAATTTTCGGTCGAACAACCTCCTCGATTTCATAGGGGTCTTCCTAGTTTGTAGCAAGCTTGTCTTGATTCTAGGGTTGAAAAATCTTTGCTCAACGTAGTACCAGATCTTCGATCTTGAATATTTTGCTCCTAACTTGGAATTATAATATCGAGCCACTCTCTACCTATAAGGTACTATCCGAATTTGGGTTTCCTCCCGCTTTTCTTCTAGCAGATCAAGATTTGCACTGAGATCTTGCAAATTGCTTCGTTCATCAAAACTTTCAACTTGCGTTGAGGAAAGCCTAAGTTCAACTGGGATGACTGCTTCAGTCCTAAAAGCCAGAGCAAATGGGGTTTTTCTAGTTGGCAACCTCTGGATGGTTCTGTAACTCCAGAGCATATGATAAAGTTCGTTTAACCATATTTTTTTTGCTCATTTAAGCCTTGCTTTTATCCCTTGCAATAGAGTTCTGTTGGTTACCTCAACCTCATCATTTTCTTGAGGATGGGCTACAGATATGAAATGATGGAAAATATTTAAGTCCTCATAGTATTCAACAAACTTTCTTCTTATAAACCAGCTCCCACTGTCAATGATCAGAGTTCATGGTAGGCCGAACCTGCATACTATTGACTTTCAAATGAAGTCCTGTACTTTAACTTCAGTAATTTTTTTAGGGGTTCAACCTTAACCCACTTGATGAAATAGTCCACCACTTGGTGAAGTAGTCCAAATGCTATAAGAAAGGATCCAACACTACAAGAATTCATACAATTAGCGATGGTAAAATGCCATCGCTAATAGTCCATCTGCCAATGCTAATACCATCATAAAAGTCAATCTAAAAAATTTTTGTCGCTAATTGGAATCATTAGCGATGGCAAAAAATACTGTCACTAATAATAGAATTAGCGATAACTTTAGAGACGAAACAAATCCATCATAATTAATTTTTAAAAAAATTTAAAAAGTATTTAAAAAATATTAGCAGCAACATATTCATTGCTATTGTCATTGCTAATTATTATTAGTGATAAATTATTCCATCGCTAATGCCATCTCTAATTTTATTTAATTTTTAAATTAAATAAAAAATTAATTTAGAAAATATTAATGATGGCAGATGTCATTGCTAATATCGATGGTAATACTTAATTTAATTTTTAAAAAATTAATAATAATATTTTTAAAACTTATTTTAATTAACTATAATGAATTATAGTTTTTGATACCTATTATAATTAAAATCTAAAGATAATATGATAATCAAAAGTTAAAAATTAATTATATTATATTAAAAAATATATAATTTTCTTATAAGTAATATTAAAAAATATAATACATAAAAGAAAATTAGGTTCAATCCTCATTATTGTCCATCGCCTCCTCCTCTTGCTCGTTTCTAGCAGCTAATAGATGAGAGCTGGATGTCCTAGCATCCTATAATAAAAAATAAAATAATATTAGTAAGTTTCAATATGAAGGTGTATCTTTTGATCCACTCTTTTGATTCTCGAATAAATTATTTTTACATATTTTATTCAATGATATAGAGCTATAGATACCTCCAGTCCATCGATTGAATAGTTAGATTGAATTTTTAATCCCTAGATCCCCTTCATAGACTCAAACCTAAATATACAAAGCTTCTAAAATAAAAACTTAAAATAATTAAAATAATTTAATAATATATATACCTAATGTGATAGTTGAAATGATGAGTCAAGCTGGTTGCATAGCTGCAGGTCCCAGAGAAGCTCTACGATCGTGTCCCAGATGGCATCCAGGTAACTTTATGGTCGCTAGCTCAAAAGCTTCTGCACGATCTCCTCCATGTGCGCATCGCTCCAGGCCTGGGACGTCGAGGTCTATGAGGATGCCGAAGGATATCGAGATGGTGGAGGATCGAAGCTATGGCCAAATACTATGATCCATCTCCTACTCACCCTCTTGGTGGCGCTAAGCCATCCCTCAAGGTCAAGAGGGGCTGAGAAGATGGGTCATCACCGTACCTCTCAGTAATGTTCATCGCATAACACATCTGCATAGTTAAGAAATATATTAGTTATAATATAAAAATTAGATCTTATAACAACTTAATTAGTAAATAAAGTTTGAAGTTCTTATCATCATCCATCGCAACGTAGAATCTAAATAGTCATCAGTCCTCCTAGACTGGTGTGTGGCCCGCCACAACTATAGCTGGTCTGGTGGATGACCTAGCTATCATGCCTAAAATAAGTAAATAATAAAATTAAATTAATTAAAACCTACATATAAGAATTTTTACAATTTCAGTGAAGAGCTTTGATATTGATTTCTTATCAGTCTATCGACCACAACATGTGGGCTAACTGAGCCGTCCATATATCTGATCGGATTCTACTGGATAGCCTGATTCTGTCGGGCCCTCTACCACCTATTTGAGTACTCCTCACTGCTCCACTAGTTGCAGAGGGCCTGCCATATGTCCACCCACATCTAGTGATCCGTGAAGGATCTCTAGTCCGATGGTGACTGAAAATTGAAGTGCTGGATGGTGGATTGCCTGAGGCTATAGAAGCCATCTCAGAGCCTTCGTGTGGCCACCTTCTCGAAGATCTGATGGCCAACTTCATTCTGAGGAGTCTTGAATCGATAGTAGTCCTACAAGATAGAAGCAAGCATATATTTATATGTAATTAAAATACCAATATATCAATAATTTATAAATTAAACTAATTTTGACTTACCAAAAATATCCCTTAGGCTGCATCATGTGCTCTAGATGGCCAGCTAGAAAACTCGTTCACCAGCCTCGGCATCAAGCATCAAATGATGTCGATAACCATACGAGATACTCCAGACTCTCTAAACTTATTGTAAAATTAATTTTGAGCAATAAATATTAACTCTAGAATTGCTAAATTAAAAATATATTAACTAAAGTTTTAGTAATTATGAGTGGCTCTGAACGTGGATGAGCTATCTATCCTCCAATCGAGTCAGAGATGTTGTGAGCTGGGTGGGTCCTCGACCACGACTCTATGCTTGTGAGTCAGTCGCTACTGCATATGACTATGGGGTCATGGTGACCCCCTATCATCTGGTATGAGATGTGCAGAACCATACGAGCTAGCCGCATGATCGCTCTCTCCTTGAAAACTCTATCCTTGGCTGAAATGGCTTTGACCTCTAAAAGACATGATGTATAATATCTTAAAATAAAAATAAAATCCAAAGCAAGCAGATGACCTAAACATTGGTTCAAACAAAATATCTATCAAAACATAATAAGACAATGAAAATTTAACTCACGTAAAATAAAGATTGTTAGTGAGTATCTATAATGTATCAGCAATCTAATGTTTCTTATCCAATAATACATGATAATGTGTTGGTCTACTGATCCCCTGATTTAAGCATTGTCTAATTCTCATCTAGTAGAACATGATAATCTAAATATATGAAAATATGAAGAAGGCTCGGATCTTCCACTAAAAAATAAGGCATTGTGTATTCCTCTGCACCTTTAACCATGAGGTGGCTGCAAGCGATTGCCTGCGATTTAACAGACCATCCAAGCTTGCCCTACATTACAAGTTCTTCTACACCAAAGTATAGTGAGATGGCTGCAAGCGATTATCTGCAATATAACAGACCATCCAAGCTTGACCATATAATAATAAGAATAGAACGTATCACCTCCATTTAGGTGCATCTCGCATAGGCAGTCATCATAGCCTCTATCTCTGAGAATCCGACCGCCTCCTTGAGCTACAAATTAGAAATATAAATTTTATTAAAAAATAAAATAATAACTTAAAAATAAAATTCATATGCTCGTACAACCTAGTCATCTGGCAAGCTCCAAGTCTACATATGCGGGATGCGCATCTTGACCATCCCCATTTGCAATAATGTCCTTTACTTCTATGATTATGCTTTTGGGAATGCTACACTCTTAGGGCAAGGATGGACTTGTTGTCTTTATAAGAGATATGTTAATAGAAAATTGCTTGATAGTAATACAATAGTTGTCCAGTCATATAGAAGTGGATTTTTGCCAAACTACAAGTATTGGTACCTGCATAGAAAGACGTGGGAGATATTATACATGGATGAAAAGCTCTACTTGTCCAATACATTTATTGATGTGCAAGAACTTAATGGTGATAGGCTCAAGCATATGATTAGCATATTTGGTGAATTTGATCTGATTATTGGTAGAAGCCCATGTAATAATCGTTCAGATAGCAACCGCCATAGTCATGATGGACTATAGGGTTGCTATAGTTATAGCCTTGCTTAGCCTCTAGGGGTTAGCAATCCTATAGATGGTAAGCATGACTATAACCATAGCAACCCTATCCATCATGACTATAATGGTTGCAATCTAAAAGACTATTACATGGACATCCACCACTAATCAGATCAAATGTGTTAATCATCTGCTCAAGCCGTCACCATTAAAACTCTTGCACATCAGCAAGGTCTTGGACAAGTAGAGCCTCCAAAGTCCTTGCAATTGTCTCCCACATCTCGATCTCCATACAAGTACCGATGCTTATAGTTTGGCATTAACCCACTCCTATATAAATGGACAACTATTCTATCGTTATCAAACATTATCTATTGATATATTTCTAACAAGGACAATGAGCCCATCCTCGAACTAAGAGTAAGGGACATCATTGCAAATGGAGCGTGCAGGGCACATTTAGGCCCATGTTTACAATGCAGCCCGAATCATTTCTCGATTTGAGTGCTCTGCATACCGAGACTAGAGCATGCAGGGCATGTCTCAACCTCGTGTTTGCAGCTCAAACCCTTCCTCGATTCAAGTGCTCTATATGCCAAGATCGAAGCATTCAGGGCATGTCTCGGGTTAGTGTTTGTAATGCTGTCCAAACTTGTTGGTGATATCAACTCCTCTGATATCACTTATTGAGGATCTTATACCAGATTATTATGATAGAAAAAAAATAAAATAAAAAAATAATTAAGTATATAGATCAGCTTAAAGGCTTGCCTCAATAGGACATGCAAAGCTCTACTATAAAAGAAAAAAATAAGTACAAGAGAAGAACACCCACTCTCAACTTACTGTACACAAATCTTTCTCAACTAGAAGCTACCCTCATAAAAGCTCTCTCAGAATCCTCAAGGAGACCTACAGAAGCTACAAGATGCTTTGCCCTCATGGCCTCTACGCTGGATGCTATGCACCTATTACTTCTCACACACCACATGCACCATACCTTGCTCCACAGCACCTCGGTCCTTTAAATAGGATGAGAATCCTATTCTCTACAATTCACAGGAGTTATAATAGAGCTCTTTCTCTTAACACGTGTCGAATATAATTTTAATAGAATCTTGAAATATTTTCCAACCTTCAGATCATGATCGCAGCCCTTAGTAGCCGCTGGATCCTGTGGTCTATGCCCAACTCCCATAGAATCTTTTGATTAATCACAATCCAAATTCAAACAGAAAACTCCATCCTTTTCTATTCACCTCCATTGAGCTGCTCTATCAGAGTTTGAGCTGGCTCGACGGCATCTAGTCCGAACACCTGCTTTCTATCTACCTGAGAGGGCCAACTCGATTATGGTTTGAGCCGCCTCGACCTTGTATACGAGCCAGCCTAGCTGCTTGCAAATATTGATTTTTCTCTTACTGTGGATCGAATTCGAGACATCAAATTCTAACAATCTCCATCTCGACTCGATATTTGGCCTCCACCTAACTGTGAGAGCTTTTGGATCCTCTCATCCTCATATCCTGGGGTAATCGCCTACTAATCATGGATGGACAAACATAGGAGTCAAGTCAGGCCGCTCGATCCCATCTCCATCATGACTGTGATCCTCCTGAACTAAGACCTGCTCGAGATAGCCTCCTGTGGCAATAGAAACTTTATCTTGTAACATCGCATATCGTCCTCCTAAGTCTCTCATCTCATGCCTAATCCATCTCCACCTAAAGCTCCACCTAGCATTGGACTTCCTACCATGAAGTAGTATCCTTCATACTTTCTTTCTCTTAACACCACCCTAATGCCGTGCATGATCTTCAAGATTCCTCCATCAGCTTTTCATCTAAAGCCGATCAAATCTAGTCTACTCAGTAAGATTAGATTATTCTTAAAGCTGGGTACGTATCAGACCTCACCCAACTTATTCACCATTCCATCATGGAGCTTCATGTTGATAATTTCATTGTCCTTGATCTTACCGCTCAATCTATTTGGTAGGAACACAGTGCCTGAAGAAACCTGATCTAGGGTTTCACAGATAGATATTAAAACTTTTTTAAGATCTTGCAGCAAAAGACTTAAATAAATCTAAAATTTATTTAAATAATTATGTAAACACCTAGATCTCAGATCTATTACATGATTAAGGCATGATATTAAATCAAAAATTAAAATCAAATAAGAAAAAAAGATTGATCAAATCAACCTAGATCTACACTACATCAAATGAAGGTATGAAGTTTATAGATCAGATCTATTACCTAAGCAAGTTTAGATGTTCTAACTTGCTAACCTAGGCTTGAGGATGAAGTCATGAGCCGCACATGCATCTGACCTCTAGGAGTCATCCACACAAGCCTATGATCTCTAATCTGAAGTCCGATGCAGGAAACCAACACAGCATGCTAGTACTGCACTGATCCTTCTTCGATGATCAATCCGATGCTACCTTCTTCAAAACTTGGACTCCCCAAAATATGAGAAGGAAGATGAGATTTTGCTGATCTGAGACTCTCTCAATAAAACTCAAAAGAAAGGAGGAGAGATTGAAAATAAAATATTCCTAGAAGAAGACCCTCTTCTTCTTCTCTTTTCTCTCACCTAGACACCTAGTTTGGTGCCTACAAAACCCCCACACCCAAGGATCCTCTTCCTCTAATTTTTTCACACCCCAAACCTCTCCCAATGCTCTGTATTTCATGAAAAAATTAAAATAAAATTCATCCAATAAATAGAAAAAAAGAAGAGTCCAAATTAGGTCAAATTTCTGGACTAGGAATATCCAAACATGGAAAGTTGTTGGGCGCCTCCTCCATAATTTTTGGCATGGACCAGCAAGGGAGGGTGCACAAAAAAGGATATTACTTTCATGGAATAAGAGAAGAATTAATTAAAAGAGGGGGTGGCACTCAAGGGAAGATGTTTTGGTCAACAAGAATTCTATCTCATAGAATCCTAAGCAAAACCAATTCCTCCTTTGACTTGGTCTTCCACCTAACTTCCAAATATGACTTAGAGGGAGACAGGGAGAGTGGAAATCAGGAAGAAAGGGATTTTCCATAAAAATATCTAAAAAATAGGTATGGGGGTGTTGGGACCATGGTGGCGCAAGGAGATAGGGAGTCTTAGTCACACTAGGACTCCTATTTTGACTTGATCAAACAAGATCTTTTAACCAAATAAAATCAAGATTAAACCAATTCAATTAAATAAAGTCCTAACCCATTTAAGAACTTAATTAAATCAAATTAAATTAGATTTAATTCTAATTTATTTTCTAATTAAATTAGAAAATTGGGTTAATCCGAGTCCTAGTTAGACTAGGACTAGTTCTTCCTTGCACAAGGCTTATCCAATAAACCAATTGGACTTGATCCAATCAAGCCCAAACCAAATCTAATTAAATTATATTTAATTAGACTTCATCTCAGCCTATTGGCTTAATCAAATTAAGTCAATTAGTAATTCAATTGCTAATCGATCCTTCTGCAATACTTGCACTAGGTTAAACACCAATCGTATTGACTGTTTAATCCTAGAACGATTCTTAATCGTTGATCAACCATCCGATCAAATCATAAGCTCTAATGTATATGACCTCATAGGTCTAAATCTAAGTCGGTAGCATAGAAATAAATTCATGTACCAATCAAAGTGACCATCTAGCAATGATACCCGACGATCGGATAGGTCAAAGGTGTAAAACACCATCCTTAGAACCCATGCGGATATAGTTTCCATATAATTCATCCCCTTGACCATAATGCTCGTAGGACACATCAAAGTTCAACTGTCAACTCTGATTGGATTATCCACATTATATTTCAAAATACCAAATCCATCTGATGGATTACCCTGACCAAGATTTTGCTATATTGAAATATAGTGATACTTTTTTCTCCAACTCTTGGAGTGGTCAATTCCATTTTGATCACACTCCAACTTTGCAAGTACTTGACTGTGCCTAGAAGTCTTTCATTACTTAATTAAAAATTTAGTTAGTCCGATACCAAAGCATAGTGAGTTACTTGCAAGTCACTGAGGTGATCTCAAGTCTAAGGGATACTTATACCTATATCCCATTAGAGACATTCTCGATAGCAGAATGCTCTGAAGTTGGTCACGTTCAATGATGATGCACCCATACATCTCATCTATATGCCATACTAGTGTCTCCACATACCTTGGTTAAGAAGACAACCAACCTATATGGCATATAGCGACCTATGCTCGATAGATGCTATCGTCCTAATTAACAGCCTATCATTTAATCATGAATAAATTTAAGGATAAATTGATAAATTCTCTCTTTATCAAAAATTAAATAGTCTTAAGAACTTCATCACAATAATGGAGTTCATTAGAAGATGTAAACTTATGATGAAAAAAGATATCAAAATAAATGCATGATATGATACTATAAATTATTTAAATAAATTTATTTTACAATAATGGAGTTCAACTGAGCCACTTCTGATAAGTGTCTCTGACTATTCCACGTACTTTGCTAGCTGACTCCTCAAGTGCAAGATCCGTCAGCACATATAGGATCCATTCATGCTCTAGGACAATCTTCAACTTTCGGTACCAGCTATCGAAGTTGGATCCCACCAACTTATCATTATTTAACAATAATCGGAGCGATAAGAAAGTAGCCATGTCTGCACAAAAGAAAACCAAAACCTAATTAGTAATTAATTCATTAAACCTAAAAATTTGGACTTTAATCAAAAAATTTCTCCCACTATTTTATTCAAATTGGTAACCTCTACCTCTAATTCGAGGAATTACCCTAATTTCTTAGTGGATACTAGAATCCACATAGACTGCACATGAGCCCAACTTTGATTGGCCAATCCATGTACATCTAAGGGTAGGTTCATAACCAACTATTTCTTCAGATAATTTTTAGTAATTAAATTTTGCCCCAACTCCTGATCAATTGGCTTTGGCCTTCTCAGAAAAGCATCTACTTAGATCCAACTATTAACATGACCATACTTAGCTCATCTAACCAATGAATGATCGGGCTCAACTTTGGTTGGCCCATTTGATCACCATTTAGAAAGATGTATCAAAGAGATCATATAATAAATGATAATTCCATCAACTGATAAGCACCAGACCTTTGGGCCTCCAATAATTATCCAACTGATGGATCCATTATCATCTACTTTAATGGAAGTCCATGATCCAGTTATCATATAACTATTTTATTTTAGAAATCTAATAATTTTAGAGAATTTATTTATAGAAGTGAGTAGGTCAGATTAACTAACTTGTTATGATCATCCCACTGGCTTCACCAAGTCAGCTTAAGGGAGACCACTAATAGGCTAGTCTAGGTGCACCTAAATCAGTCATACTGATTTACCTAGCTGACATGGGTCAGCTCAAATAGTTAATTGATTCAATCAAAATATAATCTAACCAAAAGGTCAGGTAAATTCGATCGATGAGAGGGTCCAAAGCTTGTCTTAGACACCATCAGAAATGATCAAGTAAGCGGACTGCCAATTAAAAACCATCGGTCTAGTTTACCTTAGACACCAACTGGTTTAATTAGTTTCAATTAGATTAACCTAACAGTTCATGCTAGACCGCGTAGCCAAGAATCAAGTTCATCTTGGGTCTCGTTAAAGACATGGACTTGACCAACTACAACTATTGTAATTGATTTAGAGAATCCTTAATCTAACCTAAGACAACAATTGATTAGATTTAGTCAATTCTCTAATTAAGTCCATTCTTTAATCTAACCCTAGGTCTAATCCAATTAATGAATCTAATTCCCACTAACCCATTTAATCCAATGTGTTATGATTTGTGTCTTAGGATCTTCAATTCATAATCCTAGATCCTAATCAATCAACTTCTTAATTCTCAATTAAGTTTTGGACTGAGGGTTGGGGTTCGACTTTTCGAAAATAATTTTCATATTTATAAAATATTTTTATAACATGGTTCTATCAATTAACCAAGTTGCATGTTTGATTCATAATCAATATGTAAGTAAAATAAATATAAAACTACTTTAGATCTAATCTAAACAAGTTTATGTAATTGAAATAGTTTCAATAATAATCAATCATAAATCTCCCTAGATCAAATCTAACATATTTATGATGATTGAAATCAGATTAAAATATTTTTAATTAGATCATAAAATCTCTTAGATCTAATCTAAAATTTTATGATCAATATTTTAGATCAGCATATACTAGGACAACCTATTCACTATAAGGGATAAACCTTACGGTAGAACAACCTTATGGCAGTCTGTACAATCTAAAATATTTTATTTTTAGATATAAAACTATTTTAAATCTATTAAATCATAAATAAAATTAGATCAAATCTAATAAATTTATGATTAGAGTCAGATCATCACAAATTAGGACAATATTTTTACTGTAAGGGGTAAACCTTACAGCAGGACAACCTTATGGCAGTTCGTGAGATCTAATTTTTTTTTTAATTTTAAATTTAATAATTAGATTATAAATTATATCTAATCTAAGAAATAATCTAAACATGCACAAAAATCATGTAACAAGAACCTAGGCACTGATACTTGAAGGAACCAGTTCTAGGATTTCATAGGTAGATCTTGAAACTTTTTCAAGATCATACAGCGAAAGACTTAAATAAATTAAATATTTATTTAAATAAATATATAAATACCTATATCTTAGATCTATTACATGATCAAGTCATGATATTAAATCAAAAATTAAAATCAAAATAAGAAAGAAAAGGTTGATCAAATCAATCTAGATCTACACCACATCAAATGTAGGTATGAAGTTAATAGATCATATCTATTACCTGAGCAAGTTAGACATTCTAACTTACTGATCCAGGCTTGAGAATGAATTCATGAGCTGTACACATGTCTGGCCTCTAGGAGTCATCCACATGAGCCCACGAACATAATCATAGATCCTGATGCAGAAAATCAGCACAGTATGCTAACACTATGCTGATCTCTCTTCGATGGTTGATCCGATGCTTTCTTCTTCAAAACTTGGATACTCCAAAATATCAAAAGAAAAGAGAAATATTTGTGATATTGAGATACCTCTCACAAGCTCATAAAAAGGGAGGAAGAGATCTAGAACAAAAATCCTAGAAGAACACCCTCTTCTTCTTCTTTGTTCTTTTTCTAGACACCCTAATTTATGTTTTCAGTATCTCCATGACCTAGATGAATTTTTCTCTAATTATTCTACACTAAAGAGATCTCTCAAATTTCTACAATTCACAAAAATTTCAGCTAAAAATTTCTTTTAAATAAAGAGATATATAGAGTCCAAGTTTGGTCAAAAACCTAGACTAGGAAGGACCAAATAAGGGAAGTTGTTGGGGTGCCCAACTCTTGGGTGTCCCCACCTTTTTTTCTGTCGTGGGCCAGCAAAGGGGGCACAAAAAAAAATATCCTCTTTTATCATGAAAATCAAAGAAAATAAGGAAGGATGGATCGGCACACTTATGGGAAGAGTTTTGGTTGACAAGGATTCTATCTCATAGAATCCTTAAGCAAAACTAATTTCCCTTTTGACTTGGTCTTCCAACAAACTTCCATATGAGAAAAATGAAGAGAGAAGGAAGGCATGAGAAACCTTGGGTGTGGAGATTATTCACATAAAAATACAAAGAGAAAAGGGTGGGACGTGAGGATTAGGTGGCACAAGGAATAGAGAGTTCTAGTCACACTAGGACTCCTGTTTTGACTTAGTCAAACAAAATCTTTTAACCCAATAAAAATAAGAGTAAACCAACCCAATTAAATAAGACCCTAACCTATTTAATAACTTAATTAAATTAGATTTAATTAGATTTAATTTTAATTTAATTTTTTAATCAAATTAAAAAATTGGGTTGACCCGAGTCTTAATTAGACTAGGACTAGTTCTTTCTTGCACTTGACTTATCCAATAAGCTAATTAGATTTGATACAATCAAGTCCAAACTAAATCTAATTAAATCATATTTAATTAGACTTAATCTCAGCTTTCTGACTTAATCAAATTAAGTCAATTAGCAATCAAATTGCTAATCGATCCTCCAACAACACTCGCACTAGGTTAAACACCAATTGTATTGAATGTTTAATCCTAAAATGATTCTAGATCACTGATCAACTATCCGATTAGAATGTGAACTCTAATGTATATAACCTCATAGGTTCGAATCTAAGCTGGTAGCACAGGAATAAATTTTTGTATCAATCGAAGTGATCATCTAGCAATGATATCCGACGGTCAGATAGGTCGAATGGTCTAGAATACCATCCTTAGAACCCATGCGAATATAGTTTCCATATAATTCATCCCCTTGATCATAATGCTTGTCAACTCTGATCAGGTTGTCCACATTGTATTTTAAAATATCAAATTCATCTAATGGTTATCCTGGCTAAGGTTTTGCTATATTGAAATACAGTGATACATTCTTCTCCAACTCTTGGAGTGGTCAATTCCATCTTGATCATACTCTGACTTCGCAAGTACTTGACTGTACCTAAAAATCTTTCATTATTGAATTAAAAATTTAGTTAGTCCACTACCAAAGCATAGTGAGTTGCTTGCAAGTCACTGAGATGATCTCAGATCTAAGAGATACTTATACCTATATCCCATCAGAGACATTCTCAATAGTAGAATGCTCTGAAGCTGGTCACGTTCAATGATGATGTACCCATACATCTCACCTATATGCCATACCAATGTCTCCACACTTCTTGGTTAAGAGGACAACCAACCTATATGGCATATAGTGACCTATACTCGATAGATGCTGTCATCCTAATTAATAGCCTATCATTTGGTCATGAATAAATTTAAGAACTAATCAATAAATTCTCTCTTTATCAAAACTAAATAGTCCTAATGACTTCATCACAACAATAGAGTTCATTAGAAGATGTAAATTTATGATGAAAAAAGATGCCAAAATATTTTTTATTAATTAATAAATTAATTATAATATCTCAACTATCAACAGGCTGATGATTGGCTTTGGAACATAATTTCCAACATAGATGCTATGCACCTGTTACTTCTCATATGCCACACGTGCCACCCCTTGCTCCACAGCACCTCAATCCTTTAAATAGGATGAGAATCCTCTTCTCAACAATTCATAGGAGTCCTAACAGGGCTCTTTCTCCTAACATGTGTCCAACAAAATTTTGATGAAGTCTTAGAATATTTTCCAACCTTCAGATCATGATCGCAGTCTTAGTAGCCACTAGATCTTATGGTCCATGCCCAACTCCTATAAACCCCTTTGATTAATCATAATCAGAATCCAAATAGAAAACTCCATCCTATTCTGTTCACCTCCATCGAGCCAGCTCTATCAGAGATTGAGCTGGCTCGACTACATCTCACTCGAATACCTACTTTCTATCTATCTGAGAGGGCCGACTCAACTACAGTTCAAGCCGGCTCGATCTCAGCCCGAGCCAGCTTGACCCTATATTCGAGCCAGCCTGGCTGCTTACTGATACTGATTCTTCTTTTGCTGTGGATCAAATTTAAGGCATTAAATCCTAATAGAACCTTCCCTCGATTCAAGTGTGCTGCATGCTAAGATCAAAGCATGTAGGGCATGTCTCAACCTCGTGTTTGCAGCTTGAACCTCCCTCGGTTCGAGCACTTTGCATGCCGAGATCAGAGCATGTAGGGTACATCTCAAGCCAATGTTTACAATACAGTCTAAATCTTTTCTCAATTCAAGCACTCTGTATACTGAGATTGAAGCATGCGGGATAGGTCTCAAGCTGGTGTTTGCAATGTTGTTCGAACCTTTCTCTCGATTCGAGCGCAGCTACATGCCGAGATTGAATGCGTGCAGGACACGTCTCAATTTCATGTATTTAATTTTTAATATTCTAATTATGCTTAATTAATATAATTTAAATAAAAAAATAATTTTTAGTGATGGTATTAGCTGTTGCCAATACCTGACACTAATACTCATAATAGAAGAAGGCTATCATATAGGATTAAGGCACAGGCTGGCATGCAAGGAATTGACGTGCGATGAAGGCACAGGTGAGCAGGAACTGAGACTCGGAGATGTAGCCATGAATGGAAGCTTGGCAAGGTCGGGAGCTTGTGCCTGGGGGCTTGAGGAGGTGGGAGGCAGTCGAGGATTTGGGAGGCGAGCCGGGTGCAGCCGAGGAGAGATGGTCGGACGAGAGAGGGGGTGGCGGGTGAACCAAAGGGCCGAGGGTTTAGAAAAGGAGGTAGGAGGTGGCGAGGAGAGGGAGGAGGTGGCGAATGAACCAAAGGGCCGAGGGTTTGGGGAGGTAGGAGGTAGTTGGGGTTCGGAGAAGGAGGCAAGAGGCGGTCGGGGGGAGAGAGGGGGTGATGGAGGAACCGAATGATAGAAGAGAGGAGGGTGGTGGGCTGTGATTTTGGAGAGGCAGGAGGTCGAGAGCTTGCACCTGGGAGCTCAAGGAGGCGAGAGGCAGCTAGATGTTCAAGGAGGTGAGCCAGGTGCAATCGGGGGGAGATGGCCGGGGGGAAGCCATCGGCCTAGGAAGAGAGGGGGTGGTAGGTGAACCAAAGGGCCGAGGGTTCTAGGAGGTAGGAGATGGATAGGGTTTGGAGAAGGAAGCAGAAGGCAGTCGAGAGGGGAGAGGGGATAACAGGGGAACCGAATGATGGAGGAGAGGAGGGTGGCGGGCTGGGGTTTCAGGTAGGTAGGAGGTCGGGAGCTACGCCTAGGAGCTTAGGGTGGCAGGAGGCGGTCAGAGGTTTGGGGAGGTAGGTCGGGTGCAGCCGGGGGGAGACAGCTAGGGGGAAGTTATGTCCTAGGGAGAGGGGGTGGCAGGGGAACCAAAGGGCCAGAGGTTCGGAAAGGCAGGAAGCCGACAGTCGGGATCTCAAGAAGGCGGGCTGGGTGTAGTTGAGGATAGGCCGCCGGCAGGGGGAGAGAGAGAGTGGCGTGGGAACCAAAGGGTCGGAGGTTCAGGGAGGCAGGAGATTACCGGAGATTCGAGAAAGTGGGTCGGTTGTAGCCGGGAGGATCGAGATGCCGAGGGGCTCAAAAAGATAGAAGGCAGTCGGAGGCTCAAGAAGGCGGATCTAATGCAGCCGGGGGAAGGCCGCCAACCAAGAGAGAAAAGGGGTGGTGGGGGGACCGAAGGGAGGGGGTGAGGGCGGTAGTGATGGGGGATAAAAATGCTGGAGGATAGGAGGGTAGTGGAAAAGCGATGACCTGATGGGCGGTGGAGTGGGAAAAAATGAGGGGACGATGGGTAATGGCGTGGGAAAAAAATGAAGACGACGGTGGGAAGGAGAAAACGAGATGGAAAGATTATTAGCGATGGCATATTCTATCGCTAATAATCATTTTCCATCGCTAATATGCAAAAAATTATTAGCGATGGAAGAAGCCATCAGTAACATTATTTTCATCACTAAAATTATATATTTAAAATAATATTTTTAAATTTTCAGCAATGGTATTCTTGCCATAATTAAAATCATCGCTAATATAATTTTTTTACATTAATTTTTTTTATCCTCTTAAGTCATTTTTTGGATGGTTAAAAATCAATATTTAATTTTATTAAATTTTTTAACTTAATTAATTTATGAATCAAATCTTAATTGATTTAAATTATATTTAATTTAATTAAACATGACTTAATTTGAGGCTAATTGAGTTTTAATATTTCGAGTAAAACTTAGATTCAAAGTCTAATTGAATTAGATTTAATATAATTTTGAATTAGATTCGAATCAAATCCAAATTAAAAATAATTTTTTTATAATTAATTTAAATTATATTTAATTTAATTAAACTTAACTTAATTTGAATGTAATTAGGTTTTACAATCTAATTAGGACTTGAATTCAAAGTCCAATTGAATTAGGTTAGACACGATTTTGAATTGGATTTAAATCAAGTTTCAATTGTATTTGGATCAAACCAAAATTGAAAACTAATTTTTCTAATTGATTATAATTAAATTTAATTTAATTAAGCTTAACTTAATATTAAAATAATTGAGTTTTATTATCCATGTAGGATCCAAATTTTAAAGTCTAATTGAACTACTATTGATGGGTAATCTAATTGAATTCGAATCAGATTCGAATTGGATTCAAATTAAATTCAAATTAAAAATTATTCTTTTTAATTAATTTAAATTAACTTTAATATTTAATTTTAATTTGATTAATCTTAACTTAATTTAATACCAATTAGGTTTTATAATTCATGTAGGATTTGGATTTGAAGTCTCATTGAATTATATTTGATAAAATTTTGAATTAAATTTGAATCGAGTTTGAATTAAATTTAAATCAAATATAAATTAAAAAAAATTTAATTATTTAAATCAGCTTAAATTTAATTAGGCTTGACTTAAATTGAAAGTAATTGAGTTTTACTATCCAAGTAGAACTAGAATTAAAAGTCTAATTGAATTAGAATTGATAGAATTTTGAATTAGATTTAAATTAAACCAAATTAAATACTAATTTTTTCTAATTAATTTAAATCAATTTTAATTTAATAAATTTTTATTTAATTTAAGATTAATTAAATTTTATAGTCTAAGTAGGACTTAGATTCAAAGCTTAATTAAATTTGATTTAGTAGAATTTTGAATTGGATTCAAATTAGGTTCGAAGTGGGGTTTGACTAGTTATGGATTATTGGCAACGATAAATATGCCATCATTAATTCTATCACTAATAATATTTTAAATATTTTTTTTAAAAATTATTAGCAATGGTAGATTTTCATCACTAATATTCAAAAATATCATTGCTAATTAATTATATATTTAAATATTATAAAAAAATTAAAAATTTTAAATAATTTTAGTGATGGCACGTGTTATCACTAATAATAATAATGCCATTGCTAATAATTTGTTATTAGCGATGGCGATATTTTTATCATGAGTAATCCAAATTTACCATCGCTAATAATTTTTTTTAAAAATATTTTAAATTATTTTTTATATTTTTAGAGATGGTTTTTATCATTGCTAATAATTTATTTGCCATCGCTAATATTATTAGTGATGGCTTTTTTTTATCGATGTTGTAGTGGCAAAATGCTTTATTAGCGATAGGGTTTGTTGCCATTGCTAAAATCCAATTTTCTTGTAGTGCAAGTATATCCATTTTCTATTATGCAAATGGCCATGAGGTGCCTAAGGGTGTGAGCTGAAAAGCTAGTTGCCTTTGAATATTTGCATTTCTCTGACATCGATCATATTTTCTTATATACTCAATTGCATCTCATTGCATGGTTGGCCAATAATATCCCTATCGAAGTAGCTTGTAGGATAATAATCTAGCTCCAAAATAGTTTTCACATACTTCTTCGTGAACTTCCCTCAAGACATAATTGACTTTAGATGGTCGAAGGCATTTGAGGAGCGGTAGGAAATAAGATCTCTTATATAGCTTGTTTTCATATAAGACAAAGCAAGAGACTTGATTTCTTAATTTTCGAGCTTCTTTAGGATCTCTAGGAAGGATGTTGTCTTTGAGTTACCAAATCAATGGGTCAATCTAGCTAGGCTCATGATCCACTTGCATAATTTTTAGAGATTCTTTCAAGCTTGGGTGCTGAAGAGTTTCAAAGAAAACTTCCTTGGGTAACTCATTTGGAGCTAGAGTTGCCAACTTGGAGAGAAGGTCGGCCCTAGAATTCTCCGTTCTAAAAATTTACTGAATGTCAAAACTGCTAAAGGCTGAGGTTAGACTTTTCACTTTATCCAAGTATTTTTTCATACTTCCTCCTGAGCTTCACAGCTGCCATTGACCTATCCTACGATCAATTGCGAGTCACTAAAGGCTCTCACATGATTTGTCCCTAGTTTCCTAGCTATCCTCAATCCTATGATCAGAGCTTCATATTCTGCTCCATTATTAATTGTAAGAAACTCAAAATATAGTGCATACTTAGCAACAACTCCTTTCGAGTTGATAAGAATTAAGCCTATACTTGCTCTAGAAGCGTTGGATGAGCCATCAACATATAATGCTTAGAAATCCTTAGGGAGACCCACTTTTTCTTTAGGAGAGTTTGGCTGCAGACTAGAAATGCTGACCTCTTATAGTTCAGGCTCAACTGGATTGGGAATGGTGCATTCCACCACAAAATCAGTCAATATTTGAACTTTGATTGACGGTCAAGGTTGAAACTTAATATCAAATTCTATGAGTTCAATTGCTCATTTTTCTATTCTTCTAGAATTATTTGATCGATGAATAACTACTTTTATTGGTTGGTCTATGAGGATTGTTATTACGTGCCCCTGAAAATAAGGTCGAAGTTTTCTTACTGCAATCAGTAAAGCATAGGTTAGCTTTCCAACTTGGTATACCTAGTTTCTACATCTCTCAAAACCCAACTTATGTAGTAGATCAGCTTCTGAACTTTCACCTCCTCTCTTATTAGGATAGCTCCAATGGCTGCAGGAGATACCACCAGGTACAAGAACAACTCTTCACCGAGTTCAGGCTTGGCAAGGAGAGGAGGTGAGCTAAGGTAGTCCTTTAATTCCTCAAAGGCTTGCTATAGTAGAAGTTCTTTGGTTGCTTGAGCACTTGAAAGAAGGGTATACGACGTTCCATCGATCTTGCAACAAAATGATTTAAAGTCGTGATCTTCTCCATCAAGTGCTGAACTTCTATTATTATCCGAGAATAGTCATCTCTTAAATGGTCCTAATCTTCTCTGAGTTTGCCTCGATGCCGCATCTTGACATCATGAATCTCAAGAACTTTCTCGAAGTCACCCTGAAAGCGCATTTGGTTCAGCTTCATTTTATACTTTCAGAGGATGTTGAATGTCTCTTTTAGGTTGGCAATATGATTTCTTAAAGATCAACTTTTGACAAGCATGTTATCCACATAAATTTTCTTATTATGGCCGATCTATTTCTTAAAGATTTTATTCACCAGGCCCTGGTAGGTCACATCTGCATTCTTGAGTCCAAAGGACGTAACCCTTTAACAATAAAGACCATAGTTAGTAATAAAGATAATTTTCTTCTTATCTTCAAGTACCATCCAGATATAGTTATAGCCCAGGAAGGCATCCATAAAGGTGAGGAGCTCATGGTCCGAGGTTGTATCCACTAGCTAGTTGATTCTGGATAGAGGATAGCTATCCTTCAGATAGACCTTATTCAAATCAGTGAAGTCTATGCACATCATCCATTTACCATAAGTCTTCTTGACAAGAACTATATTGGCAATCTAATCTAGGTAGGATACTTTTTGGATGAACTAGGTCTTGAGGAGCTTGTCTACCTCATCCACAATCGCCTTCTTTCGCTCTGCTACAAAGCTATACTTCTTTTGCTTTATGGGTCGACACTTTGGGTCTACATTTAGCCAATGCTCCATAACTTCTACATTGATCCCAGGCATTCCTTTGCAGAAAAGTGATGAGCTACTTTTTAACTTCTTCCTCCAAATTTGAACCAATCTGGATTGTATGGTCCTCATTTTCATCATTCAAAGAGACTGTCACAAGATTGTCGATTGGTTCTTCTCGTTCTTCAGTCAGATCATCATGGATGTCAAGTCCATCCATCAGACAAAGTTCAGGCTATTTTCGTCCTTGCAAAATAATTGTATAACAATGATATACTAGAGCTTGATCTCTCCTGACTTTTTTGACTCCATGCTCTATTGAAAACTTCATCTTCAAATGATATGTTGATATCATAGCTTGAAGTACATTCAACATGAATCGACCGAGGATTGCATTGTAAGTAGAAAAGCCTTCACCACTAAAAAATCGATTTGAGCTTTGGACTGCTTTAGGTACTAACCTATCATAACTGATAAAGTAATTATTCCTTCAACCAGTATAGCATCACTAGTGAATCCCACTAATGGAGAGCTTATTGATCCCATATGACTATCAAATATAGACATTTTGGAGAAAACATTATAAAATAAAATATCAATAGAGCTTTCATTATCAATCAAGACACGACGTACATCATAATTGACAATATTTAAAGTAACTATAACCACATCATTATGCAAAAATTGAACTTCTTGTGCATCTTCTTCAATGAAAGCATTGGATTCTTCAGTCCTCCATTTTCTTGCTAGCTCTACCAATCTATTGTCGCCTTCCTATCGATGTCCCCAACTAATTGTATTAATGATCCCAAATGAGGGTCGATCTCCTTGTGGTTCATTCCTCTAAGGTGGTTCTGGCTGCGAAAGCGCCCTTGGTCGATCTTCCATTCTTTCTAGCTGACATCATAGAAAATGATCCAGCCAACCTCGTCTGATGAGCTCCTCAATTTTATCCTGAAGTTGGATGTATTCTTCAGTATCATGACCATGGTCATGATGATATAAGCAGTACTTCTTGGGATTGCACTTGCTTGGATGAGACCGCAACTTGTTCAACCTCGAAAGTTGCTCCTTGATTTTCATCAACACTTAAGTTTTTAGAGCATTGAAAAAATAGTAGTGATAAAATCTTCTAGGGGGAGGACTCTACTGCATCCTCCGATCCAAGCTTCTCGATCGATGAGCTCGAGGTGGAGTTCGGACCCATCTGCATTTGGGAGGGATTTTGGAATGCGATCGAGCTTCGCTCGACTTCTTTATAGGTGTGGGCTAGCTAGATTCTCCTACCTATTGCTCTTTGGCGACCTCATCATCTTGAAGTTTCAAAGCTTCCTCAACCAGATATAGTCCTCAGCCCGAGCCAACATGTTGATGAAGTACTAGGGATACTTCTTCTTCAAGAAGAAAAGAAGATCATTCTTTAGAAGGCAGTCCTTCAGATCGGCCATGGTAATAGATTGATCCAAATTTTGGACCTCTAGGATAGTAGTATTAAAGTGACTGACATAAGCTCAGATGGACTCTCCTTTCTTCTGCTTGATATTGATAAGAGAGTCTGAATCTCATCTCTAGTGCCGGCTGTTGACGAAGTATGCCATAACTGGTGGCTTAACTGATCAAAGGAGTAAATGGTACCTAGTTTGAGGTTCAAGTACTAATTTCTTACTGCTTCTTTCAAGATGGAGGAAAAAGCTTTGCATAGAATGGCATCCGGTGCACCATGGAGTAGCATCAGAGTCTGAAAGGCTTCAAGTGAAGGAAAAATCCTATTTTTTGGGTCAGATTTATTCAGATCTGATTGGATCAAGAGAGATATTTCAAAAAAAAATTTTTTAGATCCAAATCAGATATGAGACTCTCCAGATCTAATTTTATTGATCTGATAAAATAAAATAAATTAAATTAAATCTAATTTAATTATACCTTATTATGGGTAATTCTATTATCCTATGATGATCCAATGTTTGCCTAAGGTTCTGGATGTAGCCACGCAAGTGCCTAGCCTCTACCAGTATCCACTCGAGCAGGATCTGGAGATCTTCTCTTTCTCAATCTCTCCTCCAAAAATTAGATCAAGATCTGATCTTGAAGGTCTTCAAAATGACTTTTGAAGATCAGTCGTTGTCTCTTACAGCAATGCTGCCTTCTTCCTTTTCTGTCGCCTTTCTCTTGCTCGGATTGCACCAAACTTGCACCCAAAAAGTCTTGGACGTGGATAGGAGAGAGAGAACATGGAGGTGGCAGGGAGAGGAAGGGACAAAAGCTTTATGGTGTGGGTAAAGGGTAGAACCTCATAATCCTAGGCGTAGATAGGGTTTATATAGACCCTGCTGCACCATGCAGTGCCACATCATCCCAACCAATCATGGCTCTTTGTGCAATCAGATCTAAATCTAATTAGTAGGATGACATCATCTAATCCAATTAGATTAGAGTCTCTCACAAACCTCCTTAGGTGGCACCAAGACTGATCAAAGAAGACTCTTTGGTGCCACCCAAGTTGAAAGCATGAAGCAACCTGGAGTCCCATCTATTTGGGACTCCAAGCGTGATCCTCATGGGGCGCATGCCTTCCTAGGCGTGCACCCCCTTCCTTTT
Organism: Cocos nucifera; assembly: GCA_006176705.1. Taxonomy (NCBI): domain Eukaryota; kingdom Viridiplantae; phylum Streptophyta; class Magnoliopsida; order Arecales; family Arecaceae; genus Cocos; species Cocos nucifera. The sequence continues at coordinate 194,403 of QRFJ01000775.1, forward strand.
TACTTTTTAGTAGGAGGACAAAGCCCCATGTTCTCTCCTATGGGTGCATGACATATGGGAAGATGTCTAAGTGTCAAAGGTCAACGTTTGACCAAAGTTAAAGAATAAGATTTAGCAGGTGATGAAAAATGGTAGGTATTGTCTCAAATTTATCTCATAAATTAAGACAAACCTTTTTTGACCTAGACAAGCTTCAGTCAGATCAAGTAAAGATTTTTGAGTGAGCCCAAACACATTTGACTCAGTCAAGACAAGCTTTAATAATTGTTGAAGGAGAATATTAGGCTCAATCGTATGCTAGCACGATTTTCTTGAGCCTAATTGAATCTTATTCAAATCAATTAAACCTAGGTTAAGTCCAAATTTTTTTGATGATATCCAAGATCCAACCCCGTTATTTGTGTGATCTAGTTAGGTTTAGTTCTGTATGGTAATGGGATACGTCGTGATCTCTATCATCGATATCATCAAAACATCTTCCGATGGATCAAAACTTTTCTAATTCAGATAACTAGTATGATCGATCATCCAAATCATTCTAATTGCTTCCAAAATCTACCAGTGACACCTAGCAGCATATGGTGGCAATCCATCAGAACTGAAAATAAACCTCTTGGTGTAGTTACCTATGTGATTAAGTTCCTCTATCTTGAGCCCTGATCAGATTAGGATTAAGGTGATCTCATCAAATCCTAATTTTCATCATATGAATTAATCATTCGATTCAAGTTCAATATGAAAACCCTAATAGAAACTCTTTCTATTATTTCACTCTACCATGGCAATGGGCTTATGGACTTGATTCTCATGATCATCATAGGGCTGCTCCTCATCTACCAAGGTAGATAGATCCCCTATTGGTGCAATCCAATTCCAACAATGAACATGCTATAGCCAACATACACCTCAGGATTCCGAATGACTAGGAGATCGAGTTATGGTATAGTCAAACTATAACACTCACAAGGTGAACTGTTGATGTACCTCAGGTCAAAAAATCAGATACACCACTGTAGCTTTGAGCCAGTCATCGACGAGAAGGTAGACTTCCGTATGACTGCTCGAGGCGGTCACACTCAGTGCCTCATTCTTTAACGAGTAGTTGTACTCTCGCTCCAGTGTCTCTACACCGTAGACTTAAGACTCATCTATACTAAAGAAGTGATTATATACCAACCTTCTAGATTAATCACCATCCTCATGATCATCCTATGGTCGGAAGCATTTTATGAGTTAATAATGAAAATTCATGTCTTAAATTTTTAACTCTTGAAAATATGAACTATCATTACCATTAACTCAAAGGATGTATCACAGACACTTTCAAATACACATTATGATAGAAAATAATCCATTTTGTTATTTATAATTAAAATTATAATTTTGTCCTTAAATGTGTATTACAAGTGTCAGCCAATTCTGGCTTCTAGGACACACATATCTAACAAACTCTCACTTAACATAAAGTCAATTGGCTACAAATCTAAGTTCCATCTTCTCAAGATGGGTTTTGATCTTCTGCTGGCCCAATAGCTTTATGAGTGGGTCTGCCACATTGTATGTGGAGTCAACTCTCTTGACCTCAACATAATCTTTCTCAAGGTAATCACGGATTAGGTTATATCGCCGCTCGATATGCTTGAATTTTTGGTAAGACCTCGGCTCCTTAGCAAGGACTATGGTGCCATTATTATCGTAGTACAGAGGAATGGCATCCAATGGCATTACTTCGATCTCTATGGCAAATTTTTTTTACCAGAATGCCCCCTTCGCAGCTTCTAATGCAGCGATGTATTATGCTTCCATGGTGGAATATGCTATCACTGTCTGCTTGAAACTCTTTCAACTGACAGCACCACCATTACACATAAATAAACTTTCAGTTGTCGACTTTCGATCATCTATATCGGATATAAAATCTGAGTCCGTATACCCCTAGACTTGGAGTTCTCCATTACCAAAAATCAACAACATATTCTTAGTTCTTCTCAGGTACTTAAGGATATATTTCATAGAAGTTCAGTGTTCTTCACTTGGATTCGACTGATATCTACTCGTGACACTCACAGCATGGGCTATATTAGGTCGTGTACATAACATGGCATACATGAGGCTCCCTATTGCAGAAGCATAAGGGATCTTGCTCATGCATTCAATCTCCTCAGGTATGCTGGGACACATTTTCTTGGAAAGATGAATGCCATGTCTGAAGGATACTAATCTTCTCTTGGAGTTTTTCATTCTAAACCTCTTTAGCACTTTCTCTATGTACATCTTCTATGAAAGACCTAGCATCCTATTTAGTCTATCTCTATAGACTTTGATTCCTAGAATGAAGGATGCTTATCCTAGATCTTTCAAGGAGAATTCTTTAGATAACCATATTTTAACTATAGTCAACATGGAAATATCATTTCTAATAAGAAGGATATCATCCACGTATAGTACGAGGAAAATAATAGTGCTCCCACTGACCCTTTTTGAAAATACATGGTTCCTCCTCATTTTTTATGAAATCAAATAATTTGATCACATCATTAAAACAAGTATTCCAACTCCGAGATGCTTGCTTAAGTCCATATATGGACCTTTGTAGCTTGCATACTTTGTGATCAGCATCACTAGATGTGAAACCTAGCGGCTATTCCATATAGATATCTTCCTCAAGGTATCTATTTAAGAACGTCATTTTCATGTCCATTTTCCATATTTCATAATTGAAATAGGCTGCAATAGCAAGCAATGTGCGGATGGATTTTAGCATAGCTACTGGTGAAAAGATATCTTGATAGTCAATGTCTTCACACTGACTATAACCATTTGCCACTAATCTAGCTTTGAATGTCTCTACATTCTCATCTGCACCAATCTGTCTCTTGTAGATCTATTTACACCTAATAGGTACTATACCTTCTGGTGGATCTACCAAGGTCCAGACTTAGTTTGAGTGCATCGAGTCAATTTTTGATTTTATTGCCTCTAACCACTTCTCGGAGTCGATATCTAATATCATCTCGTCATAGGTTTTGGGATCACCATGAACCCCATTACCTACGAAGAATATTTTCTCTACTCCCTCTAAAATAGTACCTAAGTACCTCTTAGGAGGACGGAAAATCCTTTTTGATCTACGAGGTGGAGGTAGTGATTGTATTGGCTCAACCTGATTTGGTTCCATGGGGTCCTTAGCTCATTGCTCTTGGAAGACTTTCTCCCCTAGCTTGATCTGCTTTCCAATGCTGCTATCTTGAATAAACTATTTTTCAAAAAAAATGGCATGCCAACTCACAATCATATTATGATCTTTTGAAATGTAGAAATAATATTCTAATGACTCTTTAGGATATCCTATAAATCGAGCTCTAAAGGACCTATAGTCTAACTTGTCTGCTTGTTGTCTTTTGACATGAGCCAGACGACTCCAAATTTTGAGATGACTCAGACTTGATTTTTTATCATGCCATATCTCATACGGTGTGGTAGGAACCATTTTAGAGAAAACCCTATTCAATAAATATATTACAGTTAATAGACTATGTCTCCAAAGAAAATCAAAAAGGTCTGTGAAGCTCATCATGAATAGGACCATATCTAATAAGGTCTGGTTCCTCTATTCTGAAATCTCATTGAGTTGAGGTATTTCAGGTGGAGTCCATTGAGCGACTATGCCATTTCGCTTGAGATAGTCCAGAAATTTTTGACTAAGGTATTCACCTCCTCGATCTGATCGAAAAATCTTAATGAATTTTTCAGTTTGCTTTTCGACTTCATGTCTAAATTTTTTGAACTTTTCAAAAGCTTCAGACTTATGTCTCATAAGATACACATACCCATACCGAGATAAATCATCGATAAAGATTATGAAGTAATCAAAATTGCCTCTGAACGACATATCAAATGGACCACACACATCGGTATGTACTAGGGCAAGTAGATCCATGGCCCTTTTCCCATGTTCTATAAAAGAAAGCTTAGTCATTTTGCCATGAAGACATGATTCATAAATTGGATATGGCTCAAAAGTCAATGGACTCAATAGTCTAATTTTTTCCAATTTATTAACCCTATCTTCTGCTATATGATCTAGCCTTAGGTGCCATAGATACCTATCGTTTGGACTATCCCTGGGTCATTTTATGGCATTCACATTTTGCTCGATATTAAAGATAGATACATCAATATGTAACTGGTAGAGACCGTTAATGAGGAAACCACTTGTAATTTTATTTCTTTCATAAAGAATATTATAATGATCCTTAGGAAAACTAATTACATAGCCTTCTTGTGCTAAACATGAAACAGAAATCAAATTTCTGCTTGCGGTAGGCACATAATAATAATCCTTAAGTACTAAATCTAAGTCAGATGGTAGTTGAAGAGGATAGATTCCCACGGCCACAGCAGTAACCCTTGCTCCATTTTCGATGTGTAGAATCATTTCACCATCCCTCAGCCTCCTACTATTCTCAAGATCCTGTATGAAAGTGCACAAATGAGCACTAGAACCAGAGTCAAGCATCTAACTGGATGCAGAAGAAATCATAAGTTTAGATTCAATAATGAGCATACCTTCAGAAGGATCTATCTTCTTCTTATTCTTTAGGATGGCCAGGTATGTGGGGCAATTCTGCTTCCAATGGCAATCAATATTATAATGAAAATACTTTTCTTTATCTGCAGCCTTCTTCTTTAGCTCTGCCTTTTTTTTCTTTTCACCTTTCACTTTCTACCTTTTTACAGACTTCTTCTTCTTTCCAGAAGACTTTCTCTTAAAAAAAATTCATTCCATAGCAAGTACTGAGCCTTCAGAACCTTTCATAGAAAGCTCAGCAGTAACTAGCATATTCATAAGTTTAGCCAAAGTATTCTGAAGTTTATGCATATGGTAGTTCGTGATGAACTGCCCATATACATCAGTCAAGGATTGTAGAATTATATCATTCTGTAGTTTCTGCTCTAACTTCACTTCGAACTTCTTAAGCTCTTTCAAGTTCTTAATCATTTTTAGATAATGATCTTGGACTGACTATCCATCACGTATTTTGGCCTTAAAAAATTATTTAGTGATCTGATATTTGGCTGCATGACTCTTTTCACCAAACAACTCTTACAGATAAGCCAACATTTGATGGACAGTCTTGATATCTTCATGTTGGAGCTGAAGCTCATCAAACATTGAGCCCAACATGTAGTATCTGACCTTATTATCTTCATCCATCCATTTGTCAAGAGACGCTCTCTGTTCGATGGATGGATGGGCTGGTAAGGTGGGGAAATCCTGATCTAATACATGAGTTAACTTCTCAAAATTCAAAATAATTTTAAAGTTTCAGAGCCAATCCTTATAATTGAGTTCGGTCAGTTTATAGGTGTCCAGGATGCGAGCTAGTGGGTTGGATGTAGATATTTTTCTTTTTTCTATAGAGAGTCAAAATTTCTAGTTAGATTTTATAATTAAGACTTGATCAATTCATTTAAAAATTTAATTTTTAAATAAATTAGCTTCCACTATTTTTTTTGGATCCCTACATTTTCTCTGTAGAGATGTGAAAATCTCTACGATTAATGATTTCTAATGGGTGGTGCAGTCCCATCAACTGACTCATCACCTCACCTAACAGTTATTGATGATGGGTTAGCCAATAAGTGAACAACTCTTGTCTAATGATTTTCTAATCATGGTGCACCCAGGCTTGGTCTCTAATTCATAAATCTCACCATGTCTGAAATATTGATCCACTCCTTAGTTAAGTCAGATCCATCATTTGCATAGATTGGATTTCTAATTGGATCTCTCACCATATCCAGAATATTGAGCTCAATCCATCCTCCATCCCACAGCATCCAATGCCTAATAGACATGGTTGTATCTTTTTGGTGTAACTGAACCATTATGACCATCCGAGAACAATCAACCTTAGAAAGGGCCCGCATATCTACAATGGTAGAAGACCTTAGACTTAATCTTTTCTTAGGGAGATTTGATTTAGGTCTCTTTAAACTTGACTTGACATGGTCATAACCATTATGACTAACCTAATGGCATGGGTTAGCTTGGATTATTAGCCACCTTAGATCAGGACTGAGCTAATAAATATGGCCAGGTAAGTGAAATCGATGGAAGGAATATACTATTAACTCGATAAGAATGCATTCAAGTCGAGTAGCTTCCAATTAAAAATCAGTTAGTCATATCTGCCAAACTTACCTTAGACACCAAATTATTGAGTCAGAACCAATCGGATTAGCCTACAATTCAGACTCTAACCACTGAGCCTAATTAGGTCTTAACTTGATCGATCACTCATGTGACTCGACCTTGACCCAGACTTAATCCTATTAGGTTGGTCAATTTAAGCACTCTTGATCCCATCTAACCGACTCTTGATTCGGTTTGATCAACCGCTAGACCTAATTTAGCTATCCAAGCCCGAATCCAATTTTATGAATATGTCTTAGATCTAAAAATTCTTAATTTTAGATCTAATATATTTTATAATCTTAATTTTTAATTAAGTTTAGGATTCATAAATAAAATATGTAAATAAAATCTTAGAATTTCAGGATCTAGGATTTTGCAGAAAATAAGTTTTTAATTTTTGATTAAGGACGAACACGCAGCACCCCTATACATCATAAGAACACCCCATCGAATGGAAAGAGAAGGCCTTTAAATCTTTCTTTGTTCTTATGACTGGACGGCCAAGAAAAATGCCCTAATCAGAAACATGATGAATCTACAAAACTAGTTAGATCTACATCATATATCATATAAAAATTGATCTAACTTAAAAACATATTTTACATACATCTTATTATCATATCATACATATTTTTAGATCTAAATTATCTCATAATTATCTAAAAAATAAAATTTAAATTTGATCATATCAAATTAAATTTATTCAAGACAACTTTGTAGATCTATTCTACAACTAGTCGAAACATGCATCAATCATATCTCATATGAATTAAATAAATTTATTTTTTATTTTTTAGATCTAATTATAATATTTATAATATTAAAAAATAGTAAATAAATAGATCTAAAAATTATAACTAATTAAATTAAAATTATGATTATGCTAGACTACACATAGAATAATTCTATTCCTAGTCTAGTCATGCATCTCATACATCTTAGATCTAGATTATTTAATTTTTTTAGTTTTTGATTTTAGATCTAATCATATCTAATGTAATATCTAAAATCATCTAATTATTAGATTAAAAATATATTAAAATTAGATCTAATTAATTATAGGAACCTGGCTCAGATACCAGTTGAAGGGGAAATCCTATTTTTCGGATTAGATTCGTTCAGATCTGATTGGATCAAGAGAAATATTTTAAAAAATTTTTTCTTAAATCCAAATCAGATTTGAGACTCTTCAGATCTAATTTTATAAATTTAATAAAATAAAATAAATTAAATCTAATTTAATTATACCTTGTTATGGGTAATCCTATTATCCTATGATGATCCCGATGTTTGTCTAAGGTTCTGGATGTAGCCACGCAAGTGCTTGGTCTCTACCGGTATCCACTCAAGCAAGATTTGGAGATCTTCTTCTTTTCAATCTTTCTTTCAAAAATTAGATCTAGATCTGATCTTGAAGGTCTTCAAAATAGCTTTTGAAGATCAGCCATTGTCTCTTGCAGCAGTGCTGCCTTCTTTCTTTTCTATCGCCTTTCTCTTGCTCGGATTGCACCAAACTTGCACCCAAAAAGTCTTGGATGTGGATAGGAGAGAGAACATGGAGGTGGCAAGGAGAGGAAGGGACAAAAGCTTTATGACGTGGGCAAAGGGTAGAACCTCACAATCCTAGGCGCAGACAGGGTTTATATAGACCATGCTGCGCCATGCAGTGCCACATCATTCTGGCCAATCATGGCTCTTTACACAATCAGATCTAAATCTGATTGATGGAATGATATCATTTGATCCAATCAGATTAGAGTCTCTCACAAACCTCCTTAGGTGGTGCCAAGACTGATCAAAGAAGACTCTTTGGCGCCACCCAAGTTGAAAGCATGAAGCAACCCAGAGTCCCATCTGTTTGGGACTCCAAGCATGATCCTCATGGGATACACGCCTCCCTAAGCATGCACCCCCTCCCTTTCTACTTTTTAGTAGGAGGATAAAGCCCCATGTTCTCTCCTATGGGTACATGACACATGGACAGATGTCTAAGTGTCAAAGATCAATGTTTGACCAAAGTTAAAGGACAAGATTTAGCAGGTGACGAAAAATGGCGGATATTATCTCAAATTTATCTCATAAATTAAGACAATCCTTTTCTGATTTAGACAAACTCTAGTCAGACTAAGTAAAGGTTTTTGAGTGAGCCTAAACATATTTGGCTCAGTCGAGACAAGCTTTAATGATTGTTGAAGGAGAACATTAGGCTCAATTGTGTGCTAGCATGATTTTCTTAAACCTAATTGAATCTTATTCAAATCAATTGAACTAGGTTAGTTTAATTGATAATATCCAAATCCAAACCCTTATTTGTGTGATTCAGTTAGGTTTAGTTATGTATGGTAATGGGATACGTCGCGATCTCTATCATCGATATCATCGAAACACCTTTCAATGGATTAGAACTTTTTTGATTCAGATAACTAGTATGATTGATCATCTAACTCATTCTAATTGCTCATAAAATTCACCTATGACATCTAGCAGCATATAGTGACAACCCATCAGAACTGAAAATGAACCTCTTGGTGTAGTTATCTGTGTGATTAAATTCCTCTATCTTGAGCCCTGATGGGATTAGGGTTAAGGTGATCTTGTCAAACCCTAATTTTTATCATATGAATTAATCATTCGATTTAAGTCCAATGTAAAAATCCTAATAGAAACTCTTTCTAATATTTCACTCTACCATGGCCATGGGCTTATGGACTTAATTCTCATGATCATCATAGGATTTCTCCACACCTACCGAGGTAGATAGATCCTCTATTGGTGCAATCTAATTCCTACAATGAACATGCTATAGCCAACATATACCTTAGGATTTTGAATGGCCAGAAGACCGACTTATAGTGTAGTCAAACTATAACACCTTCAAGGTGAACTATCGATGCACCTCAGATCAAAGAATCAGATACACCACTACAGCTTCGAGCCAGTCATCAACGAGAAGGTAGACTTCTTCATGACTGCTCGAGGTGGTCACGCTCAATGCCCTCATTCTTTAACGAGTATCTGTAGTCTCGCTCTGATGTCTCTATACCATAAACTCAAGACTCATCTATCCTAAAGAAGTGATCGTACACCAACCTTTTAGATCAATCGCCATCCTCATGATGATCCTTCGGTCAAGAGCATTTTATGAGTTAATAATAAAAATTCATGTCTTAAATTTTCAACTCTTGAAAATATGAACTATCATTATCATTAACTCAAGGAATGTATCATAGACACTTTCAAATATACATTATGATAGAAAATAATCTATTTTATTATTTATAGTCAAAATTATAATTTTATTCTTAGATGTGTATTACAAGTGTCAACTAATTCTGACTTCTAGGGCACACATATCTAATATCAAGATGGTCTTGAGGTTGAAGGTTCCATCATAACTCTCAAACTAAGAAAGTTTGAAGTTCGGCGGGACGGACTCCTACATGATCTAGGTGAAGAATGGAGGGTCGGTTTAGATATCATCATTATGGACAAGGGCAGCATGGTGGAGCTCTTTGATCCACCAATTCATCTCCATAAGCTTCTAATCAATAATATCATCTCAATCATGAATCTCAAAGGATGGCTAGCTCGATAGAGGTAGAGACATTCTGGGGGTAGAGTCATGCTCAGAATAGGAGCTCTCCGCTTTCTGTTTTCTCTTTCTAGGTATCACTGGCTGACTCCTCCTGGTAGGCATCCCTTATGCCAGATCTTGACTTTCTAGCGATAGCCTTTCTGATGGTGCCAGCATTGAAACCCGCTGCATGGCCTACACTACTTTCGTGAGACCTCTCACCTACTGTAGCAATAGGTTGAACTACTCCATACCCACCATTGTTGTCGGCGGAGGAGGTTGAGGTGCAGGCGATCGGGCTAGGATGGGCTAATCTACTAATTTTGAGTTGGATCTGGTAGTAGAGACGATGGATCATTAGGAAAGAGCTTTCCTAAGCAGCATCTTGCTAGAGCAAAAGAAGAATCAAAGAAGAAAGAGTGGAAAAAGAGAGGAAGAAGAACTTGACTTGGTACTCCTTTTAGAATAAGGGCTCAAACTTTCTTTCTTTAGCACTAATCCTGTTGCTACGAAAAATGATTGATCGTCGGAGTTCACTGGAGTTGGAGGAGATGATCTTGTCAACGAGACTTGCAAGGCAAAGTTCAGACCAGAGATGGATGGCTCCGATGTGGATCCTCCGACGATCAAGTTAGCTTCATAGCCAACAAGAATGGAGTACGTAGGAGAATAGAGTAGAGAGGAGAGCTTAGAGAGAACAACGTATCTAGAGGGTCCCTTATATAGATGAAACTTGTAACAAAATGATAGTAACAGTCATAACAGAATGTCAGAAGACTGTTTGAGCCACTTGAAATTGGTTACAGAGAGTGGGCTATCATTTATCGTGACTTGCTGATGGTTAGATTTTATTTGCTGAAGTTTGGATGGAAGATCAAAGGCTTCTGAGCCTGATAGCGAGCTGTTCATGTTGGGATTGAAAACTTGAAGTCATGCTAATCGAGCTTGAAGGTTGGCTTCTAAGTAGCGAATGATGGACTCACAATTGGGTTCTGAGTTTGGATCCTATTGGTGTTGTCTTGACTGCTCTTGGAAGTTTGGCTGCTTTCAAGATTGGTTGAAGGTGGATATAAATGCTCTGGTTTGGAGGGCTAGAGGTTTGAAAGAATGGCAGGTCCTTTAATTAGGACTGCAGCCATGCTTTCTGAAGGAAGTTCAATGAATATCTAAGATCAATTCGAAGCTCGGATGAAGGAATACTGAGATCCATTCCTTGCATAATGACTACTGCTTCTTCCGGATTGAAGGTCGAATTTATACTAATGGCAAAAGCCTCTTGTTGACTCAAGTTCATCTATCTGAAGTCCATGATGTGAGATTGGCAAGATCTACTATTTGTAGAGGGAAGTAGAGGAATTTGGCTGCCTTCAAGGTTGGCCGCTAGTCAAGATCATGCAATATTGGACTTCTGGGCAACTGCTATTCATTCTAGAATAGGGATCGAAACTAGTAGTATTTATTGTTCAAGTTTATCTAGCTAAAGTCCATAATGTGGTTTGGCAAGATCTATTGTTATCAAAAGAAAATTGGAAGAATTGTCATTGAGAATGTCGATCGGTGCGTAAGATCTGAAGGTCAATATTCTGAAATCTACCTGGATCAGGAAATCAACTTAGCTGAGGTTCGGACTTAGTCGTCACAACTACAGATGGCACTATATCAAGGTTGGACATCCAACTGAACTTCGACAAGGGTTATTTTACCCCCAACACATCTATTAAGATTATTATAAGGTTTGTTCATGTGATAGATTGATTAAATCATAAGCCGTTGATATTTTTAGCAAAAAATTTGATATTCTTGTTTAAAATTAAGATATTAATTTTAATTATTAAAAAAATAATTTTGATTTTGATCAATATTTATGGTATTGACATTTTCTTTATGAAACTATTTAATGATGAAATTAAATTAAAAATTAAAATATCGAAAGAGTTCAAGGATGAGATTAAAGCAATGAATTTTTAACTTTGGAAAGCAAGGATGAGAAAAAATATTTTAGATTCTCGACTGGTTCAGATATCACTATGTGATTTATATTTATAGGATCTCTTATCTTGTGCTAAGTTAAATTATAGCATATGAATTTAAAGTTAGTGGGCCATCGATTCTCAATTTAGAATAAGAAATATTTTGGTGTGGATCTTTTTCTTGCTAAATTTGAAGTTTGTACACTTTCAATCATTATCATTTCTCTCTCTAACCATAAAAAATTGAGGTTATCTATTGATATTGAAAATTTTACTTTAAGAAATGGATTGGAGTCATTAGCAATCTAATATTATGATGCATCAATTTATTAAGAGTAATTGATGTTTTGACAAAGAAACTTAATATTCTTATTTAGAATTAAGATATTGATTTTCTTTCATTTATGAGAGATGGGCTCAATTTTGACTATCTATAAGAAGAATCAAGTCTTGAGGTATTAAATCTTATTCTCTTGCTGAGATCTACAAAGAAAAATAAAATAATAGAATATATTGAAACTTAGAAATGAGATCGTGATTATGAAATCCAAAAGTTTAAAGACCTTTCATAAAAAATTTCAAGGATGAAATTTTTTTTTTTAGAGGGAAGAATGTAATACCCCAGCCCATCAAAGCACAATGGCCCAAATTTTTTATTGCACAAATTTTAAAGCAAGATTTAAAAAAATAAATAAAATTTGGTTAGCACATGTTTGGTGGGAAGAACTGGACTCCCAATGGGAGTCCTCTTCGACACGGTCTCCTGACAAAATTGGAAGATGGGGAGGATTCGGACTCCTCCCCAAGCCCTCTTCAGAAAGAGACCAAGCCTCCCTTAAACCCCATGAACTCCAGTCACCATTCATCGTCGGAAAGAAGCTGTTTTCCTCTTCACTGACTTATCGGATTTCAATCTTAATGATGTCAAAAAAGTTAGGTAACACACAAGCAAACTTTGATTGACCCATCTTTCGATTTTCCTTAGTCATGGGATCATGGATTCCAGCTGGCAATAACCAGATTTTTAGTAGAAACACCGAACCGCTATCGTAGCCCAAAAAGTTGCTATCATAGGCTATGGCAGCGATTTTCTAACTACTGCTATTACGACCGTCACCATAGCTCTATGGCATCGATTGTTAGAACCACTGCAATAGATCAACCTATAGCAGTGGTTATGTAATCGCTGTCATAGGTTATCTATAGCAGCGGTTACATAACTGCTATCATAGATAATCTATAGTAACGATTTCTTAACCACTGTCATAGATCTAATACAGCGATTGACACCGTTTACACCAGAAACCTATGACAGCGGTTGGCACGAATATGGCAGCAGTTATAAAACCACTATCATAGATCTTGAATAATTAAAAAAATAAAATTTTTATTTTTTTATATATTTTACCTGATAAATATAGATAAATAATAAAAAAATATAATAAATATAAAAATTATTCTAAAATGCTAAAATTTTATTATCGAATAAAATTTATTATAATATTTTTTAAAAAAATAAATACATCAAAAGTCTCCTAAATTTACATCATTATCATCATCATCATCACTGAGAGCCAGAGTCGGAGCTGGAGCTGGAGTCAGAGCCAGAGCCGGAGCTAGAATGCGGGCCAACATATCCTCGAAGTTCGTAACTCCAAAATACGTACTGAGCATCGATATTATGTCTCTCATGATGCCCTCTAAATGAGATGCACGCTCCTCAGCCCGATCTGCCCGCATCGCAGCATGATCTGCCCGTGCCAACGCCTCCTCAAGCTCCTTCCAACTGACGACACCGAAAGTCTATCAGAAGATGCTCGCCATGGATCAGTAGCTCGTTGGCATGTATCCAGGCCTGCATCGGATCCTCCCAAAGTGCTCAGGCCCCAAGACCTAAGATAGATGGTCATGGAGCCCAGAGATATTCGGGCCCTCGCTCGCGAGTGCATCTAACTGATCCTTTAATTATAAATTAAAATAAAATTATATAAGAAATGCTATAATACTAATCATATATACTAATATATTTAATACTTACAAAAATACGTTCGATCGCGGCATTCATCGGTCTGTCCGTCTTGTCTGTGCAGTTGGATCGAAAGATCTCACTATGGCTGGGCATCACTCCATCTCTCATCAGCTATAATAAAGAATAAATTTATCAAAAAGATGATAAAAAATATGAATTTAAATTATCTAGTAAGATTTAAAATTAATTATCTCTCTATGCATATGACTGGCCATAAACTCGCGGCCTAGAGTGTGCGTATACTCCTAGACTGCACGATTCTTTCGATTCTGACGAAAGGTAGCCTAACAAGTATTCAAATAAATAATAAATATTTAAAAAATATTTAAATAAAATTTTAAGCATATTAAAAAATTTAAAAGTTAGAAATTTTACCTCAAACTCCTAGCTCCTCCAGTGTCTAACCATCCTCTCCCACTAACTCGGAGGATAGTCTTGTATCCAGGGAACAAGCTCCTCCGGAGTGTCTCATCAGTACTTGAGCCATCCTCTATGGAGCTTGATCTTGTAACTCTAGTACAACTCTCTAATCTTCTTCAGTTGGATATCTCGAGCCCTCTCATGATCGAAGAAGTCATACCTCCTCTATATAAATTTATCAAAAATCAGTTATAAAATTATTCTAATGAAATATATATAGTGTAAACATATAAAATATATAAATATAACTAAGATACACATACTTACCCATATCGCCTTCCATACCCAGTCTCTGACGGCAGCATCCATCAAACGCTAGTCTCTGGACTCTACGAGAATGATATTCGACCACCTCACAAGCACTCCAAAAAAGGAATGCATCTTTCATGCGGTCTCCCCTATCGGCCTTCCCTCCACATCATAATAGACCATCACCTGATGCTGGTGGTTCCACATGTGTGCCATACATGTGGGACTGCAAAATATCTAGCTGAATGATACACCTGCAATGCAAATACGTTATGCAAATATATAAGTATACAAATACTATATAAAAAATAAAATTATGCTAATATAATAAAAATATATACTCAGATGCCTACGTAGTAGCATGTGCCTTAGATATGAGCGACGGTAGAGGCTCAGCTGCTGGTGGAGTAGATGCCACCAGTGGAGTAGATACCATCGATGGAGTAGATGCCGGCAGTGGAGGTCCTTAAGCAGTCGATGTCGAGGTGGACGAAGTATGCTCCAACTGCTCCTCGGATGCTGAACTGCACGTAACTCACCGAGAGGCAGGGGTGAAAGCTAGATGGTATTTCGGTGCCATCGTGATCTACAACGTTAATGAACATTAATCAATATAACATCATGACATATCAAATTTTATTCACTCAAAAGTCGAGTCGGCTCCATGCCTGAGACAGTCGGCTCCATGCTTAAGACATTTGGCTAGGATCCTCTGCCAGCCAGCTCAATCATGGCTCGAGCTGACTCGACTGCATATTCAAGCCGACTTGACTGTGTGCTATCCCCTCAATCACTCCCTCTCTTTCTCTCTTGATCTCTCTCGTCGGCGATGGTGGCGAGGTCGAACCCCTCCCTCCCAGCTTTTTCATCTCTCGATCTTCCTCTCTCCCTCTCTCGATCTTCCTTGTCGACGAGGCTGGACCCCATCCCTCCCTCTCTCACTCTCTCGATCTTCCTCGCTCGCAAGACCGGACCCCATCCCTCCCAGTGATGCCGGTGAGGCTAGACCCCCTCCCTCCCTCTCTCTCTCTCTCTCTCTCTCTCTCGATCTCCCACTCTCCCTCTCTCGATCTTCCTCGCCGATGAGGCCGGACCCCCGCCCTCCCAATGATGGCAGCGAGGTCGGATCCCTCTCTTTCTCTCTCAAGTACAGATCCATCAGATATTCGGATTCAAATTTAGTATCTGTAATTAAAATTGAATCCAAATTTGAATATCTAAGTTTCGATCCGAATCCAATCCACTGATAGATCTAGTCTACAACCACCGCCACGGCATGGCCCAAGGCTACCACCACGGCACGATCCAAAAACTATGGCATGTAGATAATTATAATATTTATAATAAATATTTATAATATTTATTATAAATATTTTATAAATTATTATAAATATATATAATTAATAAATAATACTATAAAATTAAAAAAAATTATACCTATGGCAATAGAGAGCGGATCATACCGAAAGCTCCAAGGGTCGCCAATGATGATGCTAAAGGAGGACAACGGCATTAGAGGTAATCTACGAAATAAAAGCAAGATAGTGAGATAGAAAAGAGAAAAAAAAGAGAAAAAAGAGAGAAACCAAGGGCGACCGAGGATGGGGCTAGGGGAGGGAGCATAGTGATGAGGAGGCCGAAGGAGGCTTCACACTCGACCAGAGGAGGGTCAGAATGGTGGTGGTGGTGGTAGAGGGGTGGGGTTTCACAGGAGCCGAAGGAGGGTGGAGGGGGCTCATTGGAGGAGGGGTTTGGTATCGCACCGGGGCCAGAAGAGGATAGAATATGAGGAAGGGATTTCACGGGAGGTCGACGGAGGGTCAAGGATGGATGGAGGTTCGCCAGAGGGGGAGTTTCACAGGGGGCGAGGGAGGATCGGATGGGGTTCACCAGAGAGAGGGTTCGCTAGGGATCGAGGGACGATCGGATGGAGGGGTGAGGGGTGGGGTTTCACGAGGGGGCGAGCGAGGGTGGAGGGGGTTTGCCAGAGAGGGGGGGTTTCGTGGGGGGTCGACGGAGGGTCGAATGGGGATTTGCCAGAGGAGGGGTTTTGCTGGAGACCGACGGAGGGTTGGATGAAAGGGTGGGGGGTGGCGGATGGTGGGGAGGGACGGCCAGGGATGTGGGGGCCAGAGAGGGAGGGGAAAGGAGGGGCGGCATCGGTCGATAGGGAAGGAGGGGCGGCACCGGTCGTGGGGGAGGAAGGGCGATGTCGACCGGGGGAAGGATTGTCGACGTCGATCGAGGGGGTAGGAGGGGCGACGTCGGTCGGGCGAAGGAGCCTCACTGGCGATGAAGAGGAGGGAGAGAGAAAGAGCGAGAGAGATCGAGCATGCACGAAAGGAAAGAAAAAATTTAGAGATTTTTAATCTAACATACGATAATGATTATCGAACCGCTGTCATAAATCTACGGTAGCGATTATCGAACTACTGCCATAGATCTACGACAGCGGTTATCTAAAATTATTGTCATAGATCTATGGCAGCGGTTCTATAATCGCAGCCGTAGATCTATAGTAGTGATTTTTTATAACCGCTGTCATAGGTGGAAAATAATTTTTTTTTATTTTTTTTAAATATTATATAATTTTAAAATTTAATTTCCATCTTCACTATTCATTATCTAAATAATTATCATTAGAGTATCATCGTAAAAGATCATCTCGATCCGATGGCCCTAGCTTCATCGATCAGAAAAATATGATTTCGACGATCGCAAACGACGATGCGATGATCTGATAGGTAGAGACCTCCGATGGATTCAAAAATCTGCAACGATGATTTCGATGATGTTTGTAGCATACTATCAAAGTTTTACTTCAATCGGATATTATTATCATGACCAATTTAGTAGGAAATAATTTCGATCGTTAAATTAGAAACAAGCGATCAAAGGGTTAAACGATGTTCGATTACGAGATAATTTTTTAGTTAAATGATCTTTATTATAATTTTAAATATTTTATACGATGATGATAGTAAAATTTAAATTATTTTTGTATAAATTATTTATGTTAAGCAGATATTGCAAAAGCACGAGCATAATAATCAGTGAAGTTTCAGAATGGTTATCAGAAGACGTATAGTTTTAAATCGTTCTTCATCTCATGAGTTAAATTTTATAATCATCATCATAAAAAATGATTAAAGTAGTAGTCAAGATCATTTATAAAAAGAATTATCTCATAATCGAATATCGTTTGATACTTTGATCACTCATTTATCATTTAACGGTCGAAACTAATCTATCCTAAATTGATCAAGATAACGATATTCAATTGAAGTAAAACTTTGATAGTACGTTATAAATATCATCGAGATCATCATTGTAGATTTTCAGATCCATCAAAGGTCTCCATCTATCAGATCATCGCATCATCATTCATGATCATCGAAATTAAATTTTTTTGATCAATGAAGCTAGGGCCATCGGATCAAGATGACCTTTTGCGAATATTTAGATAATAAACAGTGAAGATGAACATTAAATTTTAAAATTATATAATATTTTAAAAAAATAAAAAAAATAATATGACAGTGATTACAATTAACTACTATCATAAATCAGATTATAGCGGTGGTTACTACTAACCGCTGCTATACGTTCGACTTATGGCAGCGGTTACAATGAACCACTGCTATAGATCGACCTATGATAGTGATTTTTTGTAACCACTACTATAGGTCCGACCTACGGCAGCGATTTTCTATAACTGCTGCTATATGTCAGACCTATGACAATGGTTACAAAAATCACTACCATAGGTCCGACCTATAGCAGTGGTTAACGAAAATCACTGCTGTAGGAGCTATGGCAGTGATTTTCGACCACTGCCATAGGTCCGACCTATAGCAGTGGTTAACGAAAACCACTATCGTAGAAGCTATGGCAGCGGTTTTGAAAATCGCTGTCATAATGAGCACTGCCATAGGCCATTTTTGTAGTAGTGACCATCTCTATTTTTCTTGAGTTTTTGTTCCTCTTTTCTTTGATTTTCTGGTGCCATCCTCACAATGGATAATTGGGTCGAAGTTCCTTGGTCACACCATTGTGGTATGCTCTTCTAGCCACGGGCACCATCGAATAGAGAGACTTTGTCCTACTTCAGAATAAGAGAGGGGAAATAAATTTCCTATGTTTTTTATTTTTCATGTAATTTTCTTGACTTTCCAATGATAGTTATCATCGTCGATCATCGGTCAGTGATTCCCCTATTGTCCATAGCATCTCCAACCTTCATCGAGCACAACCACACAGCTATAGCCCCTACTTTGGGGAAAGAAATGGGGAATAGGAGATCCCTTATTCCACCAAAGAAAAGGAAGAAAAAAAAAGAAAAAGAAAAAAGAAAAAAAAAAGAAAGAAAAAAAAAGAAGAAAAAAAATGAAGAGAGAGTTTCTCTCTCTCCCTTCTCTGAGCTTGAATCCCCATTTTCTTTTACTAGAAAGTCTAGTTTCTCTCTCCACTTTCTCTCTATTTTCTTTCTCTATATTTTTTTTCTAGATTATTTCTCTTTTATAGAATTTTCTAGATCTTTGAGAAGATTTATGTTGAATTTGAATGACCCTAGAAAAAGAATCTTGATCCATGATTGCTGGACAGCATAATGGCATCCACCTTGATCAGATCAAATATCATTAGATTTTATCACCTATGCTTTTATTGAATTATCTGTATAATAATTTTATCATAATTTGATTAAATTATCTTAATCTTATTGATCGGATTATTGGACAATATCGTCTGATTAGTCCTACTCCATCTTATTGGTTTATCTCTCTCCTCTAATTTTCTCTCTTCACTTGATTTATGAACTCTATGAAAGAATTTATGACCCTATCACTTCGAATCTAATTTGACCCGATAGTCAAACTTCAAACCATCTTTTCGGTTAGATAGTATATCTGCACCATCTGAGTCTTATTGAGCTACGTAAGATCCAGTCTTTATAGCTCTCCTAGTTGACCCTAATTTGATGAAGTTATTTGAATGAATTGGCCACTAATTGTTATGCAACATACTAACCTTTACTTTGATTCTTATCGAACACTATTGATTGGATCATCCTTGATTTTTGTTGAACCATCTATCTTCTAGCATAATCTTGATCAAATTAGATAACCAGACCAATCTGGACTATTAGATGCAGCTATCCATCAATCATGTCTTTCTTAATTATTTATATCATTTTAATTATCAAAATTGATCCTATATAGGATTTTTGATGTTTGATAATGGGATATTGCGATATGATCTATGAATTGAAAATTTTGAAAAGACATTGCTAAAATTATGTGGATTGCTAGAATGCATATGAGGTAAATAGTATTTTACCATTATTAAATTTATCTAACAAGTTATTAATAAATAAATTGATGAAATTTAAATTGTATTAATTCATGATGTGAATATGATGAAAGGCATTAAAATATTTTTTTCTAAAAAAATAATTATGATGCGTGATCATAATGAATGGTCTGGTGGATTGATTTGTAATTTTATTGTCTTTGTACTTATACTATTGTTGAAAAGATATGAAAATAGATGATGAGATGAATATCGAACAAGATATAGAATTCAATAATAATATAAAATGTTAATCTAGCAATGTAAAGAATTATGTCACAAATAGATTCGCGATAATGTTGTTAGATATATGTGCCCTAGAAGCCAGAATTGGCTGACACTTATAATACACTTCTAGGGGCAAAATTATAATTTTGACTATAATTAATGAAATGGATTATTTTCTATCACACATGTGTATTTAGTGTCTGTGATACATCCTTTGAGTTAATGGTAATGATAATTCATATTTTCAAGAGTTGAAAATTTAAGACATGAATAATCATTATTAAATCATAAACAGCTCCCGACCATAGGATCATCACGAGGATGGTGATTGATCCGGAAGGTTGGTGTACGATCGCTTCTTTTTAGTAGATGAGTCTTGAGTCTACGGTGTGGAGACACCGGAGCGAGAGTACAGGTACTCATTAGAGAACGAGGGCACTGAGCGTGACCACCTCGAGTAGTCATTAGGAAGTCTACCTTCTCGTCAATGACTGACTCGATGCTGCAGTAGTGTGTCTGGTTCTTTGACCTGAGATGCATCGGCAGTTCACCTTGAGGGTGTTATAGTTTGACTACACCATTACTCGGTCTCCTAGCCATATGGAACCCTGAGGTGTATGTTGGCTATGACATGTTCATTGTAGGAACTGGATTGCATCAAGATGGGATCTATCTACCTCGGTGGTAGAGGAGCAGCCCTATGATGATCATGAGAATCAAGTCCAGAAGCCCATGGCCATGGCAGAGTGAAATAATAGAAAGAGTTTCTATTTAGATTTTCACATTGGACTCGAATCGAATGATTACATCATATGACAGAGACTAGGGTTTGACGAGTTCACCTTAACCCTAATCTGATCGGGGCTCAAGATAGAAGAACTTAATCACACAGGTAGCTGCACCAAGAGGTTCGCATTCAGCTCTGATGGGTTGCCACCATATACTGCTAGGTGTCACTGGTGGATTTTGGGAGCAATTAGAATGATTTAGATGATCGATCATTCTAGCTGTTCGAATCAGAAGAGTTCTGATCCATCGAAAGGAGTTTCGATGATGTCTATGATAGAGATCATGACATATCCCATTACCATACAGAACTGAACCTAACTGGGTCACACAAACAAGGGTTTGAATCTGGTGATCATCAATTGAACTGATCTAGTTCAATTGATCTGAATGAGATTCAATTAGGTTCAAGGAAATCGTGCTAGCACTCGATTGAACCTAACGTTCTTCTTTTACTATCATAAATAAGTTGTCCTGACTGAGCCAAAGGAGTTTGTGCTCAATCAGAGGCCTTCATATGGTCTGACTGGAGGTTGTCCAAGTCAGAATAGGTTGTCTTATTTGTAAGACATTACCTGCCATTTTTGGTCACCTGCCATTTCTTGTTCTTTGACTTTGGTCAAAAGTCTACCTTTGACTGGTCAAACGTTGACCATTGACCCTTTGACTTTTGACCACATGTCATGCACCTATTGGAGAGCTGGTGGGGGCCTGTCCCCCTGCCAGAACCTGGCAAGGAGAAGGGCGCACGCCAAGGGTGGCGTGAGCCCAAGTAGGAGGCGCCTAGGAGTCCTTGTTGGACAAGGACTCCACCTCCCTTTTGGATTCCAATCAGAGTTCTACTAAGAATCCAGTTTGACTGGTCTTAGGCGCCCTCTAAGGAGGAATCCAGGGGTCTCTATTCCAACCAATCAGATTTAGATCTGATTTCACAAAGGGTTGTGATTGGTTGAGAGGAAGAGGAGTTGGATCACAAGAGGTCTATAAATAAGACCCTGCGCCCAACCCTAATTCCAATGCTATTAGATACGCCCCAAGGCTGCCTCTCCCCTCCTTCTCCATGCCATAGTCTCTTCTCCTCTTGCTCTCCACGTCCAAAAGGTGTTTTGGACTTAGTTTGGTGCGATTCAGATCAAGGAAAGGCGATCAAAAGCAAGAAGGCTGCGCTGCTGCAAAAGGACGACTGCAGATCTTCAAAAGAGTTTTGAAGATCCTCCAGATCAGATCCAGATCTGATTTTTGGAGGTGTGATAGAGAAGAAGAGGATCTCCAGATCCAACCCGAGTGGATACCGGTAGAGGCCAGGCGCTTGCGTGGCTAAGATCCAGAACCTTCCGCTGCAATCAGGATCATCTACAGGGTAATAGGATTACCCAAATCAGGTAAATTAAATTTGATTTAATTTATCTTATTTTATTTTATTTATTAAAATAATAAGAATCAGATCTGAAACATATCAAGATCTGATTGAGATCAAGAGAAAATTTTTGAAATATATCTCTTGATCTAATCAGATCTGGACGAACCTGGACCGGGAAATCAGGATTTCCCTTCAACTGGTATCAGAGCCATGGTTCTAGATTGTTTAGATCTGATTTTAATTTTATTTTAATTAGAAAATAAAGTGATTTCAGATGTCACATGAGATGTGATCAGATCTGAAATCAGAAAAAATTAAAATTAAATGATTTGGATCTAAGAACATGAAGATATGCATGACTAGTTCTAGAATAGAATAGTTCTATAGAATAGTTTTGCATGTCTTTGATTTAATCTGATTAAATCATATTTTAGATCTTCTTATTTACTATTTTCTGATATTATAAGTGTTATAATAACATCTGATAAACAGCAAATAAAAATTATTTAATTTTAAATATCATATGAGATATGATAGATGCATGACTAGACTAGTTGTAGAATAGTTCTACATAATTGTCTAGATTAGAATTTATTTTGATTAGATCAATTTAAATCTAATTTTTTAGATTATTATGTGATAATTTAGATCTGAAAACATGCATGATTTGATACATGAGATGTATGCAAAATATGCCATGATTAGATCTACTTTATATATGAGATATATGATATAGATCTGATATTGTTTTGTAGTATTGACATGTTCCTGATTAAGGCGTTCCTCTTGGCCGTCCGGTCATAAGAACGAAGAAGGGTTTAAAGGCCCTCTCTTCCCATTCGATGGGGTGTTCTTATGACGTGTAGGGGTGCTGCGTGTTCGTCCTTAATCAGAAACCCAAAACTTACTTTCTGCAAAACCCTAGATCCTGAAACCCTAGGATTTATTGTGCATATTTTGTTTATGAACCCAACTTAATTAAGAATTAAGTTTATGGAATATTAATTAGGTCTAAAATTGAGAATTTCAGATCTAAGACATATTCATAATACTGGGTTCGGGCTTGGGTAGCTCAATTAGGTCTAAGCGGTTGATCAAACCGAATCAAGAGTTGGTTAGATGGGATCAACAATGCTTAAATTGACCAGCCTAATAGGATTAAGTCTGGGTCAAGATCGAGTCACGATCAAGCAAGACCTAATTAGGCTCAGAGGTTAGAGTCTGGATTGTAGGCTAACCCAATTGGTTCTGACTCAACAATTTGGTGTCTAAGGTAAGTTTGGCACAGACGACCGACTGGTTTTTAATTGGAAGCTACTCGACCTGAATGCGTTCTTGTGCGAGTTAACGGCATATTCCTTCCACCGGTCTCACTTACCTGGCCATATCTGTTGACACAGTTCTGATCTGAGGTGGTCAATAATCCGAGCTGAACCCATGCCACTAGGTTAGTCATAATTGTTATGACTAAGCCAAGTCTAGTTTAATGAGACCTGAATCAATTCTCCCTAAGAAAAGATTAAGTCCGAGGTCTTCCACCATTGTAGACGTGCGGGCCCTTCCCGGGGTTGATTGTTCTCGGCTGGATACAGTGGCTCAGTTGCACCGGGAAGACGCAACCATGTCTATTAGGCATTGGATGCTATGGGCTGGAGGATGAGTTGGGCTCAATATTCCGGATACGGTGAGAGACCCAATTAGGAACCCAGTCTATGCAAATGGTGGGTCTGACTTAACTAAGGAGTGGATCAATATTCCGGATACGGTGAGATTCATGAATTAGAGACCAAGTTTGGGTGCACCATGATTAGAGAATCATTGAACAAGAGTTGTTCACTCATTGGCTAACCCATCACCAATAACTGTTAGGTGAGGTGATGAGTCAGTTGGTGAGACCGCACCACCCACTAGAAATCATCAATCGCGGAGATTTTCGCATCTCTACAGAGGGAGTGTAGGGATCCGAGAAAATAGTGGGAGCTAATTTGTTTAAAAATAAAATCCCTAAACAAATTGGTCAAGTCAAAATTACAGTATCTAACTAGAATCTTTGACTCTCTACAGGAAAATGTCTGCGTCCAACCCACTGGCACGTATCCTAGACACACATAGACTGACTGGACCCAATTATAAAGATTGGCTCAGGAACTACAAAATTATTTTGGGTTCAGAGAAGTTAACACATGTTTTGGACCAGGACCCTCCCACCTTACCAGCTCGTCCATCCACTGAACAGAGAGCGTCTCTGGAAAAATGGATTGACGAAGACAATAAGGCCAGATACTACATGTTGGGCTCGATGTCTGATGAGCTCCAGCGCCAACATGAAGATATCGGGACTGCTCGCCAAATGTTGGCTCACCTGCAGGAGATGTTTGGTGAACAGAGTCGCGCAGCCAAATATCAAGTCACGAAAATGACTTTTTAAGGCTAAGATGCGTGATGGGCAGTCAGTCCAAGATCACTGTCTGACAATGATCAAGGACATGGAAGAGCTTGAGAAGCTCGGTGTGAAGTTGGACTTGGATTTGCAGAACGATATTATTCTGCAATCCTTGACTGATGCATATGGGCAATTCATCATGAATTACCACATGCATAAACTTCAAAATTCCTTGGCCGAGTTGATGAATATGCTGGTTACCGCTGAGCTTTCTATGAAAGGTTCTAAAGGCTCAGTTCTTGCTATGGAACGGACTTCTTCCAAAAGAAAGTCTTATGGAAAGAAAAAGAAGTCTGTGAAAAAGCAAAAGGTGGAAGGATCAAAGAAGAAGAAGGCAGAACCGAAGAAGAAGGTCGATGGCAAAGGAAAGTGTTTCCATTGCAACAGCGACGGCCATTGGAAGCGGAACTGCCCTACTTACCTGGCCACCCTAAAGAACAAGAAGGAAGGTCCTTCTGGAGGTATGCTCGTTATTGAGTCTAACCTTACGGTTTCTTCTGCATCCAGTTGGGTGCTTGACTCTGGTTCTAGTGCTCATCTGTGCACTTCTATGCAGGGTCTTGAGGATAGCAGGAGGCTGAGGGATGGAGACATGATCCTACGCGTCGGTAATGGAGCAAGAGTTGCTGCAGTAGCCGTGGGAACATACCCTCTTCGATTACCATCTGGTTTAGACTTAGTTTTAAAAGACTGTTATTATGTGCCTGCAGCTAGCAGGAATTTGATTTCTGTTTCATGCTTAGCACAAGAAGGTTATGTGATCACCTTCTTTAAGGACCATTGTAACATTCTTTATGAAAGAAATAAAATTGCAAATGGTTTCCTTGTTAATGGTCTTTATCAGTTGCATATTGATGTACCTGTTTTAACTATCGAGCAAAACGTGAATGCCAAACGACCTAGGGATAGTCCAAACGACAGATATCTATGGCACCTGAGATTAGGTCATATAGCAGAAGATAGGATTAACAAATTGGAGAAAAATGGGCTATTGAGTCCATTGACTTTTGAGTCATATCCAACTTGTGAATCTTGTCTTCAAGGCAAAATGACTAAACTCCCTTTTGTTGGACATGGGGAGAGGGCCACAGATCTCCTTGCCCTAGTACATACTGATGTGTGCGGCCCATTTGATGTGCCGGCTAGAGGCAATTTTGTCTACTTCATTACCTTTACCGATGATCTGTCTAGGTATGGGTATGTGTATCTTATGAGACACAAGTCTGAAGCCTTTTGAAAAGTTCAAAGAATTCAGACATGAAGTAGAAAAACAAACTGGAAAACCCATTAAGGTTCTTCGATCAGATCGAGGAGGTGAATACCTTAGCCGGGAATTCCTAGACTATCTTAAGGAAAATGGCATAGTCTCTCAATGGACTCCACCAGGAACACCTCAACTCAACGGGGTTTCAGAACGGAGAAATCGGACTCTATTGGATATGGTTCGATCCATGATGAGCTTCACAGACCTCCCTGATTTTCTTTGGGGACATTCATTATTAACTTCAATCTATTTACTGAATAGGGTTCCCTCTAAAACCGTTCCTACCACACCGTATGAGATATGGCACGGTAAGAAACCAAGTCTGAGTCATCTCAGAATTTGGGGTTGTCCGGCTCATGTCAAAAGACAACAAGCGGACAAGTTAGAGTTTAGGTCCTTTAGAGCTCGATTCATAGGATATCCTAAAGAGTCATTAGGATACTATTTCTACATTCCAGAAGACCACAATGTGATTGTGAGTCGACATGCCATATTTCTTGAAAAATAGTTTATTCAAGATAGTGGCATTGGAAAGCAGATTAAGCTTGATGAGAAAGTCTCACAAGCAGAACGAGCTAAGGACCAAGTGGAACCAAATCAGGTTGAGCCAATAAGAACACTACCTCCTCCACCTCGTAGATCGGAAAGAGTTTCCCGTCCCCCTGAAAGATACTTAGGTATTATTTCAGAGGATGTAGAGGAAATGTTCCTCATAGGTAATGGTGCTCATGGTGATGATCCCAAAACCTACAACGAGGCGATATCAGATATCGACTCCGAGAAATGGCTTGAGGCAATGAAGTCAGAAATTGACTCGATGCACTCAAACCAAGTCTGGACCTTGGTAGATCCACCAGAAGGTATAGTACCTATTGGGTGTAAATGGATCTTCAAGAGAAAGATTGGTGCAGATGGGAATGTGGAGACATTCAAGGCTAGACTGATGGCAAAAGGTTATAGTCAACGTGAAGGCATTGACTATCAGGATACCTTTTCCCCGGTAGCTATGCTAAAATCCATCCGCA
The DNA here is from genome assembly GCA_006176705.1 of Cocos nucifera. Taxonomy (NCBI): domain Eukaryota; kingdom Viridiplantae; phylum Streptophyta; class Magnoliopsida; order Arecales; family Arecaceae; genus Cocos; species Cocos nucifera. Next base: position 221,302 of record QRFJ01000775.1, read on the forward strand.
CATTGCTTGCTGTTGCAGCCTATTTCGATTATGAAATATGGCAAATGGACGTGAAAACGGCATTCCTAAATGGATATCTTGAGGAAGATATCTATATGGAACAGCCGCTAGGTTTCACATCCAGTGATACTGATCACAAGGTTTGCAAGCTGCAAAGGTCCATATATGGACTTAAGCAAGCATCTCGGAGCTGGAACACTCGTTTCAATGATGTGATCAAAAAGTTTGGTTTCATCAAAAATGAAGAGGAACCATGTGTTTTCAAAAGGGTCAGTGGGAGCGCTGTTGTCTTCCTCGTATTGTACGTGGATGACATCCTCCTTATTGGGAATGATATTCCCATGTTGACATCAGTCAAGATGTGGTTGTCCAAGGAATTCTCCATGAAAGACCTAGGTGAAGCATCCTTTATTCTAGGAATTAAGGTCTATAGGGATAGACCGAATAGGATGCTAGGACTTTCACAGAAGATGTACATAGAGGAAGTACTAAAGAGGTTTAGTATGGAAAACTCTAAGAGGGGATTAATACCCTTCAGACATGGTATTCATCTTTCCAAGAAGATGTGCCCCAGCACACCTGAGGAAATAGAACGCATGAGCAAGATCCCTTATGCTTCTGCAATAGGGAGCCTCATGTATGCCATGCTATGTACACGACCTGATATAGCCCATGCTGTGAGTGTCACAAGCAGATATCAGTCAAATCCAGGTGAAGAACACTGGACTTCTGTGAAATGTATCCTTAAGTACTTGAGAAGAACTAAGGATATGATGTTGGTCTTTGGTAATGGAGAACTCCAAGTTCAGGGATACACAGACTCGGACTTCATGTCCGATATAGATGATCGAAAGTCGACATCTGGAAGTCTGTTTGTGTGCAATGGTGGAGCTGTCAGCTGGAAGAGTTCCAAGCAAACTGTGATAGCAGATTCCACCATGGAAGCAGAATATATAGCTGCATCAGAGGCTGCAAAGGAAGCATTCTGGTACAAGAAGTTTGCTGCAGAAATTGGAGTAATGCCATCAGATGCCATTCCTCTTTACTGCGACAACAATGGCGCCATAGCCCTTGCTAAGGAGCCGAGGTCTCACCAGAAGTCCAAGCACATTGAGCGGCGATACCATCTCATCCGCGATTACCTTGAGAAAGGTTACGTTGAGGTCAAGAGAGTCAACTCCGCAGATAATGTGGCAGACCCACTTACAAAGCCGTTGGGCCAGCAGAAGATCGAAGCCCACCTTGAGAAGATGGGACTTAGACTTGTAGCCAATTGGCTTTAGGACAAGTGGGAGATTGTTAGATATATGTGCCCTAGAAGCCAGAATTGGCTGACACTTGTAATACACTTCTAGGGGCAAAATTATAATTTTGACTATAATTAATGAAATGGGTTATTTTCTATCACACATGTGTATTTAGTGTCTGTGATACATCCTTTGAGTTAATGGTAATGATAATTCATATTTTCAAGAGTTGAAAATTTAAGACATGAATAATCATTATTAACTCATAAACAGCTCCCGACCATAGGATCATCACGAGGATGGTGATTGATCCGGAAGGTTGGTGTACGATCGCTTCTCTTTAGTAGATGAGTCTTGAGTCTACGGTGTGGAGACACCGGAGCGAGAGTACAGGTACTCGTTAGAGAACGAGGGCACTGAGCGTGACCACCTCGAGTAGTCATTAGGAAGTCTACCTTCTCGTCAATGACTGACTCGATGCTGCAGTAGTGTGTCTGGTTCTTTGACCTGAGATGCATCGGCAGTTCACCTTGAGGGTGTTATAGTTTGACTACACCATTACTCGGTCTCCTAGCCATATGGAACCCTGAGGTGTATGTTGGCTATAGCATGTTCATTGTAGGAACTGGATTGCATCAAGATGGGATCTATCTACCTCGGTGGTAGAGGAGTAGCCCTATGATGATCATGAGAATCAAGTCCTGAAGCCCATGGCCATGGCAGAGTGAAATAATAGAAAGAGTTTCTATTTAGATTTTCACATTGGACTCGAATCGAATGATTACATCATATGACAGAGACTAGGGTTTGACGAGTTCACCTTAACCCTAATCTGATCGGGGCTCAAGATAGAAGAACTTAATCACACAGGTAGCTGCACCAAGAGGTTCGCATTCAGCTCTGATGGGTTGCCACCATATACTGCTAGGTGTCACTGGTGGATTTTGGGAGCAATTAGAATGATTTAGATGATCGATCATTCTAGCTGTTCGAATCAGAAGAGTTCTGATCCATCGAAAGGAGTTTCGATGATGTCTATGATAGAGATCATGACATATCCCATTACCATACAGAACTGAACCTAACTGGGTCACACAAACAAGGGTTTGAATCTGGTGATCATCAATTGAACTGATCTAGTTCAATTGATCTGAATGAGATTCAATTAGGTTCAAGGAAATCGTGCTAGCACTCGATTGAACCTAACGTTCTTCTTTTACTATCATAAATAAGTTGTCCTGACTGAGCCAAAGGAGTTTGTGCTCAATCAGAGGCCTTCATATGGTCTGACTGGAGGTTGTCCAAGTCAGAATAGGTTGTCTTATTTGTAAGACATTACCTGCCATTTTTGGTCACCTGCCATTTCTTGTTCTTTGACTTTGGTCAAAAGTCTACCTTTGACTGGTCAAACGTTGACCATTCACCCTTTGACTTTTGACCACATGTCATGCACCTATTGGAGAGCTGGTGGGGGCCTGTCCCCCTGCCAGAACCTGGCAAGGAGAAGGGCGCACGCCAAGGGTGGCGTGAGCCCAAGTAGGAGGCGCCTAGGAGTCCTTGTTGGACAAGGACTCCACCTCCCTTTTGGATTCCAATCAGAGTTCTACTAAGAATCCAGTTTGACTGGTCTTAGGCGCCCTCTAAGGAGGAATCCAGGGGTCTCTATTCCAACCAATCAGATTTAGATCTGATTTCACAAAGGGTTGTGATTGGTTGAGAGGAAGAGGAGTTGGATCACAAGAGGTCTATAAATAAGACCCTGCGCCCAACCCTAATTCCAATGCTATTAGATACGCCCCAAGGCTGCCTCTCCCCTCCTTCTCCATGCCATAGTCTCTTCTCCCCTTGCTCTCCACGTCCAAAAGGTGTTTTGGACTTAGTTTGGTGCGATTCAGATCAAGGAAAGGCGATCAAAAGCAAGAAGGCTGCGCTGCTGCAAAAGGACGACTGCAGATCTTCAAAAGAGTTTTGAAGATCCTCCAGATCAGATCCAGATCTGATTTTTGGAGGTGTGATAGAGAAGAAGAGGATCTCCAGATCCAACCCGAGTGGATACCGGTAGAGGCCAGGCGCTTGCGTGGCTAAGATCCAGAACCTTCCGCTGCAATCAGGATCATCTACAGGGTAATAGGATTACCCAAATCAGGTAAATTGAATTTGATTTAATTTATCTTATTTTATTTTATTTATTAAAATAATAAGAATCAGATCTGAAATATATCAAGATCTGATTGAGATCAAGAGAAAATTTTTGAAATATATCTCTTGATCTAATCAGATCTGGACAAACCTGGACCGGAAAATCAGGATTTTCCTTCAAATGTCACTAACACATTCATGACAAAGCACCAGTAGATTTGTGGTTTTCATAGATTATGATGTAAGATAATACATAGCACACTATAAGATAATACACAATAGGCTATAAGATGGCACATAGTCAATCGTAAGATGATACATGACCTGCCACAAGATGATACATGGCTCACCGTAAGATGATACATGGTGTCATGACTCTACTATAGAAAAAATATAGTCATATTTAGTGGCTGATAAGAAGAATTTGTAAATTTATGGAATTGAATTTATGAATATAAGTTATCTGATGATGAATTAAAATTCTATTTGATAACGTGATTCCTCAAGATTTAAATTATTGAATTGAGACATTTATCATGTTACTTTAGAAAACTGATATATATATATTGTTGCCTGATTTATTTAATTAAAGATATTTCATTATTTACTGGGCTATCAAGCTCATTACCTTTTATTTTGTTGCTTTTACAAATCTTGATAACTAAAATGATATGAGAATATATATGGAATAATGATTAAAAGTAGAATCTAGATATTTTTATTTTAGATTGAAAATTTTATTATATTTGATGTAAGACTTTTGAATATTATTGAATCTTATGGGATATTAAAATTAGATTTTAAATTCTTAAATTTTGGATTTAATTTATTGATGAATTATTTTGCTGTTGATTTATGATAGCATGATAAGATGTCTTGTATGCCTGTAGCTAGGAAGGCTTTTCTATGAGTGTACAATAGTTGTCGCAACCCTTGGCTCGCGATCTTCAGGTCAAGAGCATAACATATGATATAGGCACGTATGTCTTGGATCTATTACTAAACATTCTGAGTGGGTTCTGAAAACTCAGATAATGATTGACAATCTCTCCTCTATATAAAGAGGGGAGAAAGAAATCCTCAAATGAGTTCTACTTTAAGAACAAAAACTCCCTCCCTCTCTCTTTCTTTCTCTCTCTCTCTTAGATGTTTCAAAGCTCTAGCTTACTTAAACATTGGAGGATCCATGCAAACAAACTCTGGCAAGTGGACTTTTAATTGCAAGTAGCAGAGCATTTTTCCTGACTTGACTTTAGGCCCATCTCTAGCTCGGTCCACAACCGACCTCATCCTGAAGCTTTATGGCAACAAAAGGAAATCTTTCCATTAATAAATTCAGTTCAACTAGAGATGTTGTGTTACTATCAGCCATCCTGTTGCTTCTTGCGTTCTAATCAATTGGCCACAGATGAGATACAAGAGAGTTAATAAGTGAGAACAGTGCTTCCTTGATCCTTCCTTCTTGTGTATTTATTCCAATGTTATGTATGTATTCTATCTTCCCTTTAGTGAATGTAGCCTAACTGAAATCATAAGTAGGTGGTAGAAAATGGAAGAGATATTGCCTCAGGACCCAACACATTGAGTTCATATATATTGTGACCACTTGTTCTTCCCACCTAGATATTGTTATTGTTAATTACTCGACTACAAATGAGCTTTTGCATGTTGTGTGACATGCATGGAAGCAATAACTGATGATCATATATATAGGTCAGTGCACTTGCAGCATCATAATTTTCAAGTTCGGAATATAGTTTTCCTTGCACGGTAGAGGCTGTCCTATATCCAGGAAGATGTTTCACCGTGTAGTCCCTAGATAAGATGCATGGGCTTCTCATCTTGCAAACATGGATGCTATACAATCATAATAAGCTTTTGAAGATTTCAGATACTTCTTTAATATATTATTTAGACATGGAAGAGGCTTGCAAGCTTTTAGAAGTTGGACTCCTAGGTACCCAAGATTCTACAAAGCTTTGTCCCCCCATGTCCGCTGTCATCAAGCTGCCGACCAGGGAGAAGGATGTCCAAGTAGGGAAGAACCAAGCCTGGTCTCATCAGTGATATCATGGACCTCAAAGTCAGAAATCAGAAGAGAGTTGCCGAGGCCCGTATGTCCTCCACAATGTCCTCTGTAGCAGAGACTTCACCTTTGTCATCAGAGAACAACACATGTGCTCCATGACCTTCAACATCTGAGCAAGACTGAAGCTTCAGAAAGTTTAACTGGGTGGAAAAGATACTGAGGTCAGTGTTCATGACTCAAGTAGATTCCATGCAACTGGTTTATTTTTTGAAGTAATTCTTTTCTTTTTATTTTCATTTTTAACTAAAATTTAGATTCCGTATATATACGCAACCAACTTTGTTAGAACTGGGAACTACGTGGAAATATAAACAGATAAGAGGACATTGTTTTATTTTTTGAGCAGAAAAATTTATCTGAGATAACTGCTTCGATCTGATTGTTTAGAGTATTAAGTGTTGGGTGATGGAGCCTAATCCACCCACAAAAAGAATCCAAGAATCAAGAAGCCCAGAGAAAGCCTAGAAAAAGCCCAAAGAAAAGATCAAAAAAAAAAAAAAAAAGAGAAAAGGCAGGCGGGCCCGGCCTGCTGGCTAGCGTGGCCCAATGCTAGAAGGCTCGGCCTGGCACGGGCGCACGGCCTACTCGGGCGTGTGGCCCAACGAGCATGCACGACCCCACTGGCATGCCAACCCGGCCCCTAGCGGGCATTATTCCATGCACAATTGCGCGCGAGCACGCATACATAGATGCACGCAGCCTACCACGATCTACGCCATGTGGCAGACCAGCAGGACTGCATGGAAGACGTAGACCCCTAAGGGGTCTACCAATTTTTCATGCGACGTTCAGAGGTGTTTTTGGTCTTTTTGAGAAAAGAAACGAGCGCGGGATTGGGCTGGTCTTCGGTACGCATGGTCTACGCATGGCATATGGCCATAGGGATGGATGGATGAGCGCAATCGAATGGCTCTGATGATTTGCGGCTTTTTGATGGCTTGATCAAGCACAATTGGATGGCAATCTGAAGTGCGATTGAATGTGTGATTAGTTGATCGGACGGCTAGGAGTTAATTAGATTTTGATCAAGACTTGGAACTTTGATTTGGGAATGGATTCAAGTGGTCTTTTGACTATAAAATAGCCTATGAGCAGTGAAGGCTGGGCAAAATGTAGAGGACGCAATAGAGCACTCAAAAGCTCTTCTAAGAGAGAGAAGAGGGCTTTTTCAGGAGAGAGAAGAGGGCTTTTCCAAGAGAGAAAAGCGAAAAGAAGAGAGAAACAGAGAGAAGATAGGGGTTCTTCTTATAAAAAGATAGGAGTTCTTCTTGTGTGCAATCTAGGAGATCACCAGGTAAGTGAAGTGTCTCTATGTGAGATTTTTTTCTTTTTGTTTGAGATTGCTCTTGCATCTAAAGGAAAGAAAAAAAGAATAACTCTTTTGTTTTTTTATCTCCGATAAACTTTCTATTTTTTAGTGAACATATTATTCTGTGCGAGCATAGAGTAGGAGCAAGAGACTCTGAATCATGTGAATTTTCTATATTTGGACTTGTGAGTTTTTTATTTTTTTTCTTCTATAATTACTATATCTGCTGTGTATCGCTCTGGAATACTCCGTTCAGTCATTCCACAAGAACTGATATCAAAGCAGTATTAGGTTCAAGAAAAAGTGAGAGCGATGGTGGAAGAAAAAGAAAAAGTCAAGATCGACAAGTTCGATGGAAAGGACTTCAAGTTCTGGAAGATGCAGATTGAGGATTATCTGCATCAGAAGGGACTCCATCTATCTCTTGAAGAAAAGAAACTTGAAAACATGTCACAAACAGAGTGGAAATTATTAGACCACCAAGCTTTGGGAGTTATCAAATTGATGTTGGCCAGGAACGTTGTATTCAACATCCTGGAAGAAAAGATGATGGCTAATCTGATGAAGGCTCTAACCAACATGTATGAGAAGCCTTCAGCCTCCAACAAGATATATCTTATGCATCATCTGTTTAATTTGAAGATGCTTGAAGGTGCATCTGTTACTGATCACATCAATGAATTTAATTTGATTACTAGTCTATTTAGCTCTATTGATATTAGTTTTGAGGATGAGATTCGTATCTTAATTTTACTATCCTCTTTGTCCAAGAGTTGGGGTGCTATTGTAATCACTGTAAGTAGTTCTTGTGAATCAAGCAAGCTGAGATTTGAAGAGGTCCGAAACTTGATTCTCAGTGAAGATATCAAGAGGAGAGAATTCAAAAAAAACTTTGATTTTATCTTGGTTATTCAAGAAGACAGAGGAAAAATTACACAGTCCAAGCAGAAGAGCCAATCAAAACTGAAAGATGATGGGTGTTGGCACTGAGCAAGAAAGGGCACATCAGGAAGAACTGCTAGGCAAAATAGAAGAATAAAGGATAGAATGACGAATCCATCAATACAGCAATGGAGGAAATAGCTAATGCCCTAATCTTCAGTGTGGACAGTCTGATGGAGTCATGGATCCTGAACTCCATAGCTTCATTTCACTTTACTTCATAAAAAGAGTGTATGATAAATTACACTACCAAAAATTTTGAAAAGGTTCATCTCGATGATGGTGAACCAATGGATATTGTGGGAAGATGATGTGCATATAAAGATGTCGAATCAATCGATATGGAAGTTCAAGAATGTCAGACATATCCCAGGTCTAAAGAGGAATCTGATTTCGATAGGGTAGCTGGATGCGGAAGGATACGGTATAACTTTTGTTGGTAGCTCTTAGAAGATCACCAAATGTGCTACAATGATAGCATGAGGCAGCAAACCGGGTATCCTCTACATGACCAGTAACATCAGAGATTCGGTGATCAAAAAATTAGAACGGTGTAGGGCCTCAATTGACCTCCAAAGTTAGCTGAGTGGAGATGCCGCACAGAATACTAACATATTTTCTGAAAGTTTATTTTTTTCTATTTCAGATGGATGCATATTTAGGTATCTTAGTCTCTAGGTGGAGAGTTGTTAGATAGTGGGGCCTAATCCACCCACAAGAAGAGCCCAAGAATCAAGAAGCCTAGAGAAAGCCTAGAAAAAGTTCAAAGAAAAGACCAAAAAAAAGGAGAAAGGGGCAATCGGGCTCAGCTCGCTGGCTGTCGCGGCTCGACGCCAGTAGGCCCGGCCAGCCTGGGACAGGCGTGCTGCTTGGGATGGGCTTGCGGCCAAGCGAGCGCGTGCGACCCTATTGGCACACCAGCCTGGCCCCTCACGGGCATTGTCCCATGCGCATGAGTGCACGCACGCAGACGTGCATGGCCCATCGCAATCTATGCCGCGTGGCAAACCAACGGGGGCCGCATAAAAGACATAGACTCCTAAGGGGTCTACCAATTTTTCACACAATGTTCAGGGTGTTTTTAGTCTTTTTGAGTGAAGAAACGAGCGTGGGATTAGGCTGGTCTTCGGTATGCACGATCTATGTGCTGCATATGGCTATAGGGACACGCGGACAAGCACAATCAAACGACTCTCGTGACTTGCAGCTTTGATGGCTTAAACAGGTGCAATTGGACAGTGATCTGAAGCACGATCGAATGCATGATGAGTTGATCGGATAGCTAGGAATTAATTAGATTTTGATCAACTCGGAACTCTAATTTGGGCATGGATTGAAGCGGTTTTTTGGCTATAAAATAGCATGTGGGCAGTAAAGGCTGGGTAGAATGCAGGGGATGCGATAGAGCACCCAAGAGCTCTTCCAAGAGAGAGAAGAGGGCTTTTTCGGGAGAAAAAAGAGATCTTTTCCAAGAGAGAAAAGAAAGAGAAAGAGAGAAAGAGAGAGAAAATAGGGATTCTTCTTGTAAGAAGGTAAGGGGTTCTTCTTGTGTGTAATCTAGGAGATGGATCACCAGGTAAGCAAGTTGCCTCTAGGTGAGGTTTTTTTCTTCCTATTTGAAATTGCTCTTGCATCCGAAGGAGAGAGAAAAAAGTAATTCTTTTATTTCTCCTGTAAACTTCATGTTTTTAGTAAATATATTATTCTGTGCAGGCGTGGACTAGGAGCAAGAGACTCCGAACCATATGAAATTTTTATGTTTGGGCTTGTGAGTTTTACTTTTCTTCTTTCTTCTGCAATTATCATATTTGCTGCGTATCGCTTTGGAGCACTCCGCTCGATCGATCCACAACATTATGATCACATGCACATAGGACAATTTGATCTTTCTCTGCATGCGTTTGCTGTAAATGGATAGCCGCTAAACAATATCTACAATCTAGTTAAAATTTTTCTGGTCTCCAAGATATTTAACTACATAAATGGATCTTACAAAGTTTATCTTTCTATGGATCTTACACGTGATGCATCTTATTTTCTTGTGAATTACTTAGGAAGAGGAAAGTAAACCTTAACCTCTCATTTTCAGTGTTCTACATTCGGAGGGATTTATGGTTTTATGGAGGATCTAAATCCTCTTCTCTTAACCCCCAAATTTTTTTTAAAAAAAAAAAAAATGGAAGAAGAAGAAGATTTATGGTTCCTTCATTCCTTTCTCTTTTAATTATCCCTTTTCTAGTGACAGAACAATAGAATGATAGCTTCTGTTAAGTTTCGGTCCAGGGTGACTCGTTAATGACATGGGTAAGATTTGGGTCTAAAGTTTAATCCAAATTCTCCTTTCAGTATGGGATGACTTTTCTTGGGCCTCTATGTTAGAAATCGAACAAAACAGTTGATCTTCTTTTTTTTTAAATAAAAATTCAGTTCAAGTCAAGTCTCTAATTTGGCACTTGTGTTGGCAAATTCAAACTGGTATGACAACCAAATCTAGATTTCAAAGCCAAAACTAACAAATATAATGGGACCTTACTTTCAGTCATCTTACTAGGATAAATATTCACCGCATCCACTTGCACTCCTAATGTTACAAGCTCCTCATCTCAATCTTTATTACCAGCTAATTTCAAAGACTTGGAATGATAATAGTTAATGTTATTACAAATTAATTTCAAAGACTTGGGATGATAATAGTTAATGTTATTACAAATTAATTTCAAAGACTTGGAATGATAATAGTTAATATTAACTCTATTATTTCTCGTAACTATAATTGTTGTTTGGCTACCAAAAATTAAAATAAAATAAAATATTTCTGTTTTTCCAGCATGATTATTTTTGTTCCCAAGTAATATCCTCTCTACAATTGATGAGAAGTTACCCCATGGAAAGAAACAGATGACATCTACAAAGTTGAATTAAAGTCCATGCTTATGCTTCAGGGAGGGAGAAAGAGAGGATTTAGAAAATCTCACTATTATCCTATCCATCAAGGAAGAGGGAGATCTTAGCAAGGGCAAGATATATGGTATGGTTTTAAAAGAACCAATTTTGGCAGGGCTCTTTGGCCCGGACCACATCATCCATCCTCGTGCTTCTGTCCTGGAAGTTTGGCCCCAGCGAAAGGTTTCTCCGTGTTGCCTGATCGTGGGTCTCCTTTTGACACACGTTATTGGAGATTTTGAAAAGTTGGACCTGGGAACGGAGCAGAAAGGCCATGCAATAGAATTTCTGCTCTCGCTTTGCAGGCTTGCTTTATATGAAAGAAGATTCGCTGTTACACTTTGCACGCATCCTTTATTTATATATATGGACTTAAAAGAAGAGCGGAACAAAAGCATTGAAGCCAACTGCATGCTTGGGGATCCATGGCTGGAGAGTGGAGACATCAACAACAACTATTTTCACTCCTGCTTACTTCAGTGAGACCTTTTCTTCTTTTCCCATAAGCATGTAAATAGTGCTGTGTACGTATATATAAGCACCTAGCTGTACAGCTTCAATAATAGCTCGAGAAAAAATTTCTATATCTCAGATGTACTGTTGCTGGTGTCTCTTTCCTACCACGGTTCTTCAGGTTGGTACCCTTTTCTTGATATGCCTAAATGGCTAGTGGATTAAAGGGCTCTTTTCACTTTGATGTCTCTGGGTACCGACCCTCCGATGAGTACTACTTTTGCTGCCACTTGCTACACTTTGCCCAGAAACAAAGTCAGGGTGGTTCCTCTCTCTTGAGTGTGCCAAGTTGGGCAGTGCAGCTGCTGGTGGGTTTCACTGCCCCCATTGTGTCAGCATTCCGAGCTCCCTTGTTTTGGAGAATGGCCTACGGGTGTGTCCATTTATCGACATGGCTACTGTACATATGCTAAGCATTGGTGGTCCATGAGTCAGGTGGTCCTCCAAGGCTGCGAGCCAAGGCTGCATGCAAACCAAAGAAAGCCAGCGGGCGGGACATGGGCATCTGGCGTAAATAGTTAATTGAGCGAGAGAAAAGATCATGTGAAGCAGTGTGGAACAGAACCGAAACCCTCTACCAGACAGACGGGCGCCAACATCTCTCTCTCTCTCTCTCTCTCTCTCTCTCTCTCTCTCTCTCTCAATAATTAAGAACATGTCACATTCGACCAGGGCACCTGTTCTCGATTTACCTGTTATTGTCCTCATAAGGTAAATCAGTTTTGCTAAACAAATAACCAATGCAAGAAGCAATAACGGCAATTTTAACACTGTTTAAATCATATCGAGCATCATTAGGAGCGCAGATCCATACACCGTATGATACACTACATCATACATACCATCCATCACATGATAGATGGCCACAATAGATATGAGCTATGCGATGCACGCTTCGCACGATCTTGTGCAACCATCCATCATATAATGAATGATGTGCATGATACATATAATACATCATGGGTGCCGCAGAGAACTCGTGCTCTTATCATCATGGATATGGTCATAACTCCAAAATGTCAATCGAGAACAAGTTCAAAGTCTGGAGCCAAATAAGATGACTTTTGTATGATGTGGTCTCACTAAGGGATTAAAGGGAAGGTATCTCTTGATGCATCGAAATAGCAAGTGCTGAAGGGAGTTAATCAAGCCAATTTTTAGGTATGTATCTTAGGGTTCATTTGGTTGTAGATAATTTGGCCTAGAAAAATGAATTCTATGTCAGATTATCATGTTTAGTATGAAAAATAGAAGAGAAAGTAAAAAAATTGGTGAGTCTCATGCCTTTTTCTGAAGAGAGAAAGTAAAATAAATATCATGAAGAATTGGTATTGGGTAGATTCTCGAGTAGTGATAAACCATACTTAACAAAAATATCCCCAACAAAGCTGTAAATATACTCATTAAATTTGTTATGATATCTTTTCAAATTCTTTCGATGAAGAGCTTTTATAAAAAAAAACTTTAGATGGAGATGGCATTATATAAATGATTACATGATTATAGTTATCATATAACAACTAATTGAAGATGATAATACTATTTTAGTATTAAAAATTTATTTTATGTTAAAGGGCATAGTTATAAATTTTGTCATATACTTATATTGAATTACCTCAAATCAAACATCGTAATCATTTTCCATTATCATTTTTCGGAGTAAATTTTCTACTAATCAAATATAGTAAAAAAATTTTTTCTTTGCAATCATTTTTTCAGATAAATGATTCCCATGAATCATTAGATTAACCCATAATTTGACATATTCCAACCAAATGGATCATTAGTGTAGAGGAACATTCTATAGTATTATGGTGTAGAAGAAAGGGCATCAATAGTTTCACATTGATTGCCAATCAAGGAAGAGTATGGCTCATATAGAATGAAATATTCTTTTCCATATAAGGCATCTTTTAAAGAACAAAATCATGAGGCTCAGTGCCTATGGGCCAAGGTCCCAAGCACACCAATAAGCCAAAGCGAACAATACCTTATGTTCCAAAGCCAGGAGTATCTTGACCATAATATTGGCACCCATGGTAGAACCAACATGCCTCCAACGGACTGTGGTGCACCTTCCACAACTATGCCTAGATTTTTCCTTGATTGGAGGGGCTATATTGTGATATAGAAAGGAGGGTATCAATAGTCCCATATTGGTTGGGAGTTAAGGAAGAGTATGACTTATGTGGAATTGGATATTCTTTTCCATGCAAGGCATCTTTTAAAAGATAAAACGATAAGGCCTAGTGCTAATGAGCCAAGACCTCAAGTGCGCCAACAGATCAAAATGGACAATACCTTACGTTCCAAAGTCAGGAATATTCATAACCATAATATATAGATTGAGAGACAGCCAAGATAAACTATTGTGAGCAAGTTGAACAAAAACATTACGGTAGGCTTGAATATGATTAAATATAAAAATCAATTTAATAGACAACACAATATCTAGCTGTTATGAGAGATATAAGTAGTGAAAGGAAGTTGGTATCAATTGTCAAAACCATTAAAAATAAAGTCCAGATGTTTGCTACTATTGCTGGAGCGGGAGGTTATCATTTCGCTTTATATTTTAACCTAACCTAAAGGCCATTGCCACTTGAAGGATCAGATTTTATCTTTATCTTTTATTTATTATTGCATTAATCCTTTGCAATTCATATTCCTTGCATTTTACCTTTCAAACATCATACTTTTAGTTTGCGAGTAGGAAAGTTTTACCATTAATAATATAATATAATGTAGTCCTATTTACACCGGCTTCTCATCCCCCTTCCACATAGTATGATGGTAGCTACTGAAAGTTTTTGAAGTATAGACCTGATCACGGGCCAGACCTTAAACTTAAATTATATCCAATTTTAATCAAGCTTCAAGCTCGGCCTATTAAAATTTGATATTTTTTATACCTAGGCTTAGTCTATAATCAACTCTACCTTGAAGGTCAAGATATTTGGACCTATACTATTATCATCATCACAGTTCTTCTTCTATCTATTTTTTAGCTATGTAAGTTCTTATGGTATATATGCCTGCACATAAACTAGACACAAGATTTGTCATCTTCTTCCAACCACGTTGACAAGTTAAAAGATACCAACAAGCTTTCTAGCATGCCCATCTCTCCCTCCAAATTGGAAGGGGAGGAAACAAATGTAAAACCAAACGATTCAGATTTTTACTTGGACTTGCTTTGCATGTGAATGTCATGGATTATGCAGGTGCTTTCGTAAGATCATTTGCTTAATATGTAAATTACTTACATTTAATGATTATCTTCCATCTAATAGATTTCAGCTTTATCATAGTAATAGCATATTAGTTTTTGTGTTATAACAAAGAGAGAAATGACTATTGGAATGAAATTTACTTCTCGGGTAAGAACCAGCAATATTACAGTTGGTGGTGCTAGCCTAGCTTGTTTTGTCCACAGCAATTTTTAAGAATTAATAGCGTTCTCTTCTGATACCTTCTCAGTAATATGATAAAGTAAGTGGTGGTTTTACCTTTGTTTTACTTATTTCGAGAAAACTGAAAGAAAGAAACCCTTACCCAAAATATCAAGTCCAATTTGGATTGTATACAAGTTAGATTTTATTTTTGTTTTGATGGAAGCATGTGAGTTAGATTGTAATTTTGCCGAGCATTTAGATCATAATTTTTTTGGGCATTATCGACTTAGTGAAGTCTAGTCAATCAGAAGTAGTGGTCCAATAGAGAAGTCATTATTTGATCTAGGTCTAAATTAATTTTGGGTTTTCCTTACCTACCTTGAACCCTACTAAATTCCATGTAGAAATTAGGGAATTATAGTGAAAATTGACTTACAGGCCCAAATCACTAGATCCAAGAAAATTACTTTAATGGATTAAATATCATTCCTTTATTCTTCCGATCATGATTTCGATCACAAACCAGAATGAAAACGATTGCCATGGTCTGAATTATTTCTTAATCACTTATTGTTATTCTTTTTTCTTTTACTGCATTTATCTTTTCTTAAAAAGAAAATCATGTTGTTTTCTCTTATAGATAGTTTCTCTATAGAGAGATCAGATTCAAAAATCAAACTCTTCTCTTTTTTATGGGAGTTATAGACTCGTGGGTGGTTTAGCAACCATCTACCACTTTTTTATGTGGATGGTTTAGAAGCTACCTACTTCTCTATTTTTTTTATTTTTTTAAAACCCATAATTAGACATATAAGTCTTACAATCCGCATAGCTGTATTCACAAGCACATGGATTTGGCTATTCAAACACAATGATCTTGGTGCTGTATTGAAAGAGGGCATGGTTGAACTACAAAAAATTACATTGACCCCTTCAACCTTGAACCTTGGGCATATTGCCCTATAGTTCCTAACTACCAAGGCAAATACAAATCGCTCCACAAGACTCCATGCCTTGCAAGTCATCAATAATGTTTCAAATAATATTTATTTGCAATAATTGGAAAACAAAGGGTGCCTTAACATGATTTCTTCAATTGAATTGAAGAGGGTACCAAACGCTTGGTCCTACTTCGTTGATAAAAATATGTTAGATTGTTTGACCCTTCACAGTCTATAATATTAATAGAGATTGCCATCTCTTAAAATTAGGACTGAAAGTGGGCCAGATTGGATCAGGTTTTATCTTTATCTGAGCCCAGCCCAAATTTTATTTTTTGGAGCTTTGGGTTGAGCTTAGATCCGAAATTTTCTAAAAAAAAGGCCCAAGCCTTATCCGAGCCGACCTAAATCCAATTGGGCCAGCCCTCCTCACCGATAGGGAAGGAAGCCTGAATGGCGGCGACCTCTCCTTCTCGTCGCGGGGTGCAACACAAGGGGAGGGCGACAGGCAGAGCTGTAGAGGGGCTCCGAGGGAGTTGCAAAGGGCGCGGGGGTGCGACGAGCTGCGAGGGTGCAGCACGAATGCAAGAGCAAGGGCCGAGGGTCTTGAGGAGGGCCGAGAGGGTGGGGAGGGGTTCTGCACTGGGACCAAGGCTGGAGGAGGGGGGTTTCGCACCAGAGTTGGAGGAGGATAAAGAGAGG
Source organism: Cocos nucifera (assembly GCA_006176705.1). Classification (NCBI taxonomy): domain Eukaryota; kingdom Viridiplantae; phylum Streptophyta; class Magnoliopsida; order Arecales; family Arecaceae; genus Cocos; species Cocos nucifera. The sequence goes on from QRFJ01000775.1 coordinate 237,522, forward strand.
GTGGGATTCACGCTGGGGCTAGGGGATGGTCGGGAGCGGGGTGTTTCATGAGGGGCCGAGGGAGGGAGGAGGGGGGTTCGCGAGAGCCAAGGTCGAAAGTGGGGGTGGGTTTTGCACTAGGGCCAAAAGAGGGTGGAGAGAGATTCATGCCAGGGCCAAGAGAGGGTGAAAGAGGGGTGGGTGTTTTGCGGGGGGGGGCGGTGCAGGGCGACGGATGGGGGGGTTGTTTCATAGGAGGCCGGGGGAGGGTGGAGGGGGGTTCATGAGGGTTGGGGCTTGGGGAAGGCGAGAGGGGAGGGGGGGTGTATTTCACACGGGTCAGGGGAGGATGGAGGAGGGGTTCGTAACTCGTGAGGGTCAAGGCCGGGGGGATGTACGTGGATGGGTTTTAATCAGGCATGGATCCGGGTCCAGACCAGAAAATAAAATGAACTCTATTTTTTTTGACCCGAGTCCAGTCTAAATAGTTTCGGACCAAGCCCAAAGTCCGATCCAAAGCCGAGCCAGCTCGACCCACTTTCAGTCCTACTTAAAATACAAACAAAAATATGAAAAGGTATAACTGTGTACCTAATTAACCCCATGCACGTTCCTATTAAAAGCCCCACAATGTACATACACTTTGCCAATGTTTTTTAGGGAAAAAAAAGGAAAAACAAAACACCAATAAGAGACTCCTAAAGGTCGCATAACCAATTTCCTTGCTTCCAAAACATACAATTATAAGCTTCTGCTGCTCCCATGACAAGAACTTCGAAGTTCGAACTGGTCCCATTTCATTGTAGGCTCCAGCACTCTAGTTTCATCAGGTCCTCGTTTATGTCCTTTTCTTTAGCCAGTTCAAGAGGAATAAACGCCGTCTAATAAATTTAAATCTGTGTACTACTTAATTAGAATACTATGCACCAGCTTTACAACTAAGAAATATTATTATAAAATATTATAGCCAAAGTAATAAAGGCTTGTTTTCTAATGAATTCTTCTCGTGTTAACTATGACAACCCACATGCCCAGTAAGCGTCCACAAGTGGTGGTCTGAGCACATTTGTCCTTGGCTTTGTCTCAAGCATCTCCTCTTGTTGATGCAGATTTATAATAATCAACCGTAGTTGTTAGCATTGTTGTAAGTAATTTAGTATTACCATAGTAGCTAATCACATTCTATCTTTGTCATGAGCTTTAAATTTGCGCGGGAAGTTTGTCTCACTTGGTGTCCCAAAGGCCCCTTGGCTTGCCATCTTGCTAACGTAAATTATACATGCTTCTTAATTATACTTGAAAAGCCTATGAGGTAATCGTGTCAATTGGAGTACCTTAAACAAAAATTTCTATTTCCCTTGGTTTCTCTTACCTAAAACTTCTTGTTTCTCTTTGCATGCTTTGTGCTTCTCTTTCCCCACCTTCCAAAAATGCATCTAGGAATATCTATATTCCTATGGCCACAATAATGAACTCTTACGGGGTTATTTTCAACCTAATCAACTGTCATGCACCTTCTTTATGCTCTATGAACTTATTTGTTGGTTAATAAAATTATTGCCAGTTGGGGAAGGAAGGTTGTTGTAGGACAACTGGTCAAGATCTTCTAAGACAAACGCTGGTGTCAGGTCTTCAATCGATCCCTTAGGTCGATCCTACAAAATCATCAAAAGATAGGTAAGTTCTTTCACAAGGAGTTTCCAAGCAATGGACTCTCTGATGCCTAAATCAGTCTTCCGCAGAAGCAAACAGAGATGTATGAGCTATAAATAGAGAGGCAAAGTGGTATCAAGCATGAAACGTAGAAGGCTATGATGGAGAATAGAGAATGGAGCATGGAAGGTGGAGAATGAAGCATTCAGAAGAGAAAGAACTCAAAGCTCTATGGAGGAACTGCATTCCAGTATGTATGGAGTCCGTCTTTTAGGAAAAGGCATGCAAGATAGGTGTTTATCTCTTACCTTGAGGATCTCGAGAGAAAAGATTTTATAGACCAAAATAGATATCTATCGTCTTTGGAGACGTGCACCATCCATCAGAAAGTAGTGGCTTTAGAGACATACTCTGGCTGTCAGAAAATAATGGTATGTACATCCTAAAGTTATTGAAATCATGGATATCACTTAGTAAAGGAGAGAATAGAGGAGCAAGTAGATGGACTGCTAGTCATCTCGTGGGTAGAAGGCTTTGAAACTTCTCAAGCATAGTTGTAAAATGTCAAGTCATAGAGGTTGGACAAAAGCTCCATCACCTTCTATCAAAGATATGTGTCGGGCCATCATTGAATCGTTAGTGCCATAATGAACGATCCATCTTAGGATGTATCAAAAACTATCAATCTTTTGTCACAATAGTTTTAAAAACAAGAATCAAATCTAATGCTGCAAGTTCATAACTTTTGGATAGACCAGGCTAGAGGTTTTCTTTTAGGGTTTGATCCACTGGCAGATCTTATTGTCTATGTAAATTCAAAATTTGCCCCTCATGCGTACATATACAAATAAATATAGTTACATTGTCCCCTTATTATAATTCATGGTAACGAAAGCCATGGCAAACAAAATTTTATGCTTGAATATGTATAATTATATAATTATAAAAATATCATTATAAATATAATTATTTCTAAAATATCTGTAGGTGTGTATGTATATATATATATATATATATATATAGAGAGAGAGAGAGAGAGAAAGAGAGAGATCCTGAAATTTGGCATGTGAAGCCAGCTCTCTCTCTTTCTCTCTCTAAGAACTTGTGTAATTGCTTAAGTGGATGAGGAGTGACCAAATACTTCCAAAAAATAGTATACTTTGGAATGAGTATTTCTAATATTTTATTTTTTAAAAAAATAAAGATTGCCGAAGTGCACAATCATATTTTAGGTATTTGATTATATAGTGTAGAAAGTCACTTCCAACCATTTTAAATATTTTATCGGTCATAAAGTAGATAAATATGATCGCCTTGGAGTAGATGGTGAAATTACCTCTTTTAATAAATTAGTATATAATATGTATTATCTCACTTTTCATTAATAATATAAATAAAATATCATTATGGAGAGTGTATTGATAGATTCAAATACTATTATATTATCAATTATATTCATAATATTTAAGTAATATTATGTTCCTTAATATTGTAATTATGAGTGTGAACCTACATGTCCACTATAATTGTCTATGAACGTAAGTTGAACAAATTAAATATTATTATCATATTATCTTTTTATTATATAAATATTAAACTAATATTATTTGTCATATGTAATATGAGACAGCCATCCTCTAGTTATATAGAATAATACTATTTAAGGATTACTTACGTCTATAATATTTAATTAACAAAATTACTATTTATTATCAATTATAGCAATAATATTCTATTCCTTAATGAAATAATATTATCTTATGATTATATACTTATTATTATTTAACTATGTTGCCTAAGGATGGCTACCTAAGAGAGAGGGTGAATTAGATAGTTATAAAATTTTAAGCCTAATTAAACTTTAACAAGAATGTGCTTTAACAATTATCTAAAAGGTGTAATGAAAATGTATGTAATATAAATACAGAATTAAGTCATTTAGATTGCAAACTATGAAATAAAACTAAGTTAAGCAAAAATTGAAGGCAAGCAAAGAAAATAAGAAGGCACCACAAACACACAAAATTTATAATGATTTGGTGCTAAACTTAGCACCTACACCTACTATCTAAGTTAATCACTTAGGAATTCAACTATAATTTTCAACAAGAATTACAGTCTTATTATTTTTTGAGCTCACAATCAAATTCAGTTAGTTTTTTCTGGCTCACCAACCAAAATCATACAAGATTATTTTTTGGGCTCACAATCAATGCAGTCGATTTTTTGCGAATCATCAATCAAAATCTCATAAATGATTATTTTTTTTAGACTAACAATCAATTTCAATTGATTTTAACCTTGGCTTACCAATCAAACCATACAATGTCCAACTTTAGACTTGGACCAATCCAAGTTTCTCATCCCAAGAAACTTGAAATACAATAAAATCAAAATGAATACTAAACTAAAGAAAAACAAACACTATGAAACTCAAGAGAAGAAAATTTGAGTTGCTTTGCTTGTTGGCTTGATTTCTTTTCCTTGAATGCTTAAGAGAGGTGGGTGATGATCTTCAATGCTAGTAGTCTGACTTCTCTCAGTTTGAGGATGATGAAAGAATAAAAGAATATCTAAGAATCACTCATTCTCTTTTCTTTTCTGCTCACTCTTTTTGGCTTTCTCAATAGATACTCAATATACTCTCTAAAGCTTATTTTTAATGCTCCAAAGATTTTCTTATATATCCTAGAGATTTTTTATCACTTCTTAACATTTGAAAGGTCTTCAAAAAGGAATCTAGCCATTAGAGATGAAAAAATAGCCATTGGAAATCTTATGAAATAAAAAAGCTGCAGATCTAAAAATTAGCCATTACAGACACTGCCATTATAGACACTAGATCGGCTCAGTTCCCTAAGTCCGTAAGCTTTATTTTCTGTATTTTCTATCTTTTACTTTCACTGAGACTAGGTCGGCTCAGTTCCAGACTGGATTAGTCCAGTTTGCGTGCCATGCATGCTAAAGACTGTTTTATGACCATTTCTTCTCTAAATTAATCTATAGGCTAAACTTATCTTTTTGTCTTGATTTAATCTTTATTATTTTTATTTGAAAGGTCTATCCAATCTAAAGTATCTTATTTAAAACTGAGTGATAAATCTTTATTCAGATGAATGAAAATACTTGGAGTTTGTGGGCTTTTAAAATTTTAAAACTATACATTCTTAAAAATATAGTTAGACTTTATAACTTATACTCAAAATTATTTGTCATTATCAAAATCAATCTTTAGGTCAATAACATTCGCCTTTGTAATGATGACAAAACTTTTGAGTATATGCAAAATAATATATAATAAATTTCTAAAAAATTACATATTTAAAAGGTATAAAACTACTAAATAAGAAAAACATACTTCATTCTAGTTAAGCTCAAGCATATACTCAATAATAACTCTTCTCCTTTTTAACAGCATTAAAACGAATAACTCAAAAAAAGATAATCAATAAAATCAATAAAGTATATTTTTTTTAACAATCTAAAAATATTAAGCTCCCCCTTAATATTATAATCAATTAAGTTTAATTTTTATTCAAAAATTGCTCCTCCTTACTATATGCCAAATTTTTTAGTTTCATTCCTTGCTTACTCTTGATACAACTAAATCAATTCTTGTCTTTATTAAATTTTATTTCTCATAACTAAATTCATATCACATTATAAAAAATATAATATAATGACAAGATTTTGATGTAATTTAATATGTTAAATTTATTTTTTTAATTTTTCAATTTCTTTTATTGTTCTTATAAGTATTTACTATAATTCAAGATACTAATTGAGTTTGAAAATATTTTTTTAATAAATTTAGCTTATCAAATAAATATATCAATATTTTAAATTATTCTTAGACTCTAATCATGAAAGTTCATAAATTAATTTTATTCAATATATCTTCAACCATAATCAATTATAATAATCAATCAAAATAACATCATCAAAATCAATAAGATAAAACATTGAATCATTTGACATCCAATTGATGGTATAATAATCAATCAAATCAAATAAGATCAAAGTAAGATTAGTCAAAGGAAAACTAGATAAAGGCTTCAAAAGTTAGGTTCAATTAGAAAATTTTTAAATCCTTAGAGATCAAGTTAAGATATATAATATAAATCATCAATATCATGCACTTGATCTTTTATAAATAAATGACTTATTATAAAATACTTTGAATCAAGCAATTTTTGAGATGTTTTGATAATTATATATCTTATAAAAATATCAAAAATTAAATTAACTTGCAAGTTTTGACACTCAAATGAATCCTCATGCAATCAAGCTTATCTTAATTTAAGTTTTTCAAATAATAATATGATATAAGGAGTAAAGAAAATATGCTAAATTTAAAGTAAAAATCTATGCTTAATTAATTAAGATGATATATAGAGAAAATTGTATTGATTTTAAAATCAAATCATTTAAGTCATAGTGTAAGATCATTGCAAACATTGAGAAGTCATCAAAATCTATCAATTACAATAATTTTTGGCAATACATTAAAAATATTCAAGGTAAGGAATCATATTATATATACATATCGATGGATCATCAAAATCAATAAATTCAATAAAATAATTTTAACAATCATTGATCGTATGATGTTAAAATAAATTTAGCTTTTATCAAGTATCATCATCCATCCATTTTGAGTTCTAAACATCCATTCCTTAAGAATTTGTTTCTTTCCTTTCATTAAATGCTTGGTGTTGGGGATAAATCCCGCTCCCGCCGAAGTCTAGCTCGACGCTCGGCCTAATGCAACCTGTAGCCATGGAAGAGCTTCGACGGATGGGTCTTAGCCGAACTCCTACAATCGGCCGAACTACTTAGCGGCCGAGCTCCTTGGACTTCAAGCGGCCGGGCTTTAACGGAATCCCCTAGCGCCCGAACTCCTCAGCGGTCATCTCTCGGCCAAACTCCCTAAGCGGCCATCTCTTCAGCCGATCGAGCTCCTCCGAACTTCTCTACAGCCGAACTCCCCCCGAGCCTTCCCTTCAACCGGACTCTCCTACAAGTTCGAGCTCCTCTAGATGAATTATCGCCATCAGTCTGCAATAGACGACGAGACCGGACGATATGGCCACCACTACTGACGACACTACTCTCTCCATAACCAATCCCATGCGGCCCATGACCTACCAGTATGGCTGTCACCATCCGCCTGATGGCATCTTTCTCTCCGTACCAAACTTCATGCGGCCCACGACTCGCCAGTATGGCCATCACCATCAACTAAGCTCCGCCTATAAAGGACCCTCCAGATATGCTAACTCTAATCTCTCTGATCTCTAAACTCTTCTCTTCTTCTCTAAGCTCTGGAACTCATTTTCGAGTACTCCATTCTTGTTGGCCAGAGTTGACTTGATCGTCGGAGGGTCCTGCCGGAGCCACCCCCCATCAGCTCCGGACGAAACTCTATTTTGCAGGTCCTCGATGGCGACCTCAGTGGCATCGACTCCAGCGACCTCCGACGACGATCAGTTTCTGCATCAATAGATTGGCGCTGGAAGAAGGGCTGAACCTTCGAGGTTCCCTTGTTCTTAAAGGAGTGCTCGGCGACTCTTCTCTTCCCTCTTCAGAGATCTCTCTTTTCTCTCCCAAAGAGAAAATGCCTCTAGGAGAGCTTCGACTCGACGATCGGCGTCCTGCGCGCTAGGTACATCTGCTCTCATTGCAGCCCCAGTAGCTCAGGCTCCACCCGAAGCCACCGCAGATGTAGAGCAGTTCAACCTGCTGGTCGGATTCGCGGCCCCGTCGAGATGATGCAGGCCGTGCGACAACCTCTGGCGAAGACTTTGTCAGTGAACCCGCCATGAGGATGCGAGGAACCGGCCTTGAGGAAGAGCATTTGGGCATACCGATCGCCCTTAGGAAGGAGAAACGGAGAGCAGAAGATCTTCCATAGAAGGTTTCACCAGGAGGTCGGAATGAAGTTCGGCACAAGTGAGGCCGAACTCTGCCTCGAAGCTCGTCAGCAGAATGAAGTTCGGCGTAAGTGAGGCCGAACTTCATCTCAAAGCTCGTCAAGCGGAATGAAGTTCGGCGTAAGTGAGGCCGAACTCCCACTCGAGTACGCCACCATGGAAGCCCCCTACAAAGATTTCATACAAGATGAGATGAAGTTCGGCCAAGCTCACAACCGCCCCAAGGCAAGCGAGGACTCCCTCTCGAGTATGACTCCAAGGAAGCCCCGACGAAGTGGCACCGTAGGTTTTCGAATGAAATAAAGTTCGATCGTGCTCGCAGACCCCCTCCGAAAATAGGCGGGCCCGAACTCCTCGAACTCGCCACCGAGGAAGCCCCAACAGAGGGGCGCGAAGAAGCCCTCCTTTCGAAAGGTTCCACGGCTGTGCCCCCCTCAACGCTCCTCGAACTCAAATTCTGACCAACTGCCAAGATCAGAAGGACCACGGCCTCCCCAAGCGTGCGCGATCGAAGCGAGTAATGCCCCTACCATCGCCACTGAGGAATACATTCACCTCCAAGACGAGATTGAAGAGCTCGTCAAAAAGGGGCAGCTGGGTAAATTTCTCCGACACTAGCCTGAAGCAGAAAAAGATCGGCCAAGGGCACTACCATTGCCAGAGACCGTAAGGAGGTTGGCCACCTTACGGCGTTATCCATATTGCCCCTGGGAGGAGCTTGGTGCATCAGCGATTCGTCATCTCCCAGCAACAAAAGCTTGCACCAAATTGAGAAGGCCAGCATGAGGAGGTCGTCCACCCCAAGACTTATCGCCGAAGAAATGCGGAGGAACAACACTACCACGACCTTGAAAGAGGATGCGCTGCTAGTAACTTCCTTTCAATAAAATTCTTTCCTTTCGATAATATTATTTCTGGATGCGAAAACTATGCGATGACAGGGAAGAAGCAGTCAATAATTACCGCATTAGGAACAGGAGGAGAACCTCGTCCTAACGCGAGCAACAACCTCGGCTAGAGATAAGATCTCTCCCAAGCGAAGGCCTCATTCACAAAGGACAAGATGGGGGAGAGGCCCTGACAGCGGCCCTTATGTGCCCCCACAGCCTCGATTAGGAACAGGAGGAGAACCTCATCCTAACGCGAGCAACAACCTCGGCTAGAGATAAGATCTCTCCCGAACGACCGTTGACAACCTCGACTAGAGATAAGATCTCTCCCGAGCGACCGTGGACAACCTCGATTAGGAATAGGAGGAGAACCTCATCCTAACGCGAGCATCAACCTCAGCTAGAGATAAGATCTCTCCCGAGCGACCGAGTCAACCTCGGCTAGAGATAAGATCTCTCCGAGCGACCGTTGACAGTCTCGACTAGAGATAAGATCTCTCTCGAGCGACCGTGGACAACCTCGATTAGGAATAGAAGGAGAAGTCAACCTCGGCTAGAGATAAGATCTCTCCCGAGCGACTGTTGACAACCTCGGCTCGAGATAAGATCTCTGCTGAGCGATCGTGGACAACCTCGATTAGGAACAGGAGGAGAACCTCATCCTAACAGCGAGCAACAACCTCGGCTAGAGATAAGATCTCTCTTGAGCGACGTTGACAACCTCAGCTAAAAATAAGATCTCTTCCAAGCGACCGTGGACAACCTTGATTAGGAACAGGAGGAGAACCTCATCCTAACACGAGCAAACAACCTCGGCTAGAGATAAGATCTCTTTCGAGCGATCGTTGACAACCTGGACTAGAGATAAGATCTCTTCCGAGCGACCGTTGACAACCTCGGCTAGACATAAGATCTCTTCCGAGCGACCATGGACAACCTCGATTAGGAACAGGAGAAAATCTCGTCCTAACACGAGCATCAACCTCAGCTAGAGATAAGATCTCTTTCGAGCGACCGAGTCAACCTCGACTAGAGATAAGATCTCTCCCAAGCGATCGTGGACAACCTCGATTTTAGGAACAGGAGGAGAACCTCATCCTAACGCGAGCAAAAACCTCGACTAGAGATAAGATCTCTCCCGAGCGATCGTTGACAACCTCGGCTAGAGATAAGATCTCTCTTGAGCGACCGTGGGACAACCTCGATTAGGAACAGGAGGAGAACCTCGTCCTAACGCGAGCATCAACCTCGGCTAGAGATAAGATCTCTTCCGAGCGATCGAGTCAACCTCGGCTAGAGATCTCTCCCGAGCGACCACAACCTCGGCTAGAGATAAGATCTCTCCGAAGCGACCGTGAACAAACCTCGGCTAGAGATAAGATCTCTCCGAGCGACCGAGTCAAACTCTCGATTAGAGATAAGATCTCTCCGAGTAACCGTAGGCCCATTAGGAACAGGAGGAGAACCTCGTCCTAACACGAGCATCAACCTCGGCTAGAGATAAGATCTCTTTCGAGCGACCATGGACAATCTCGATTAGGAATAGAAGGAGAACCTCATCCTAACGCGAGCATCAACCTCGGCTAGAGATAAGATCTCTCTCGAGCGACCGTTGACAACCTCGGCTAGAGATAAGATCTCTCCCAAGCGATCGTGAACAACCTCGATTGAGAACTGGAGGGGGATCTCGTGCTAACGGGGGCAGGTCAGAAGCCTTAGAAGCTCGGCCGGTAGGAGATAAGATCTCCCCGAGCGCACACTTCAACCTCGGCTGCAGGAGATAAGATCTCCTCCGAGGAAAGCTCGACTGCAGGAGATAAGATCTCCCCCAAGGAAAAGCTCGACCGCAGAAGATAGATCTCCCCCGAGCGCACACTTCGATCTTAGCTGCAGGAGATAAGTGAAGGAAAATCCTGATTTTTCGATCCAGGTTCGTCAGATCTGATCAGATCAAGAGATATATTTTAAAAAAATTTTTTTCTTGATCCAATCAGATCTTGATATATTTCAGATTTGATTCTTATTATTTTAATAAATAAAATAAAATAAAATAAATTAAATCAAATTTAATTTACCTGATTTGGATAATCCTATTATCCTGTAGATGATCCTGATTGCAGCGGAAGGTTCTGGATCTAGCCACGCAAGTGCCTGGCCTCTATCGATATCCACTCAGGTTGGATCTAGAGATCCTCTTCTTCTCTATCACACATCCAAAAATCAGATCTGGATCTGATCTGGAGGATCTTCAAAACTCTTTTGAAGATCTGCAGTCGTCCTTTTGCAGCAGCGCAGCCTTCTTACTTTTGATCGTCTTTCCTTGATCTGAATCGCACCAACCTAAGTCCAAAACTCTTTTGGACGTGGAGAGCAAGGGGAGAAGAGACTATGGCATGGAGAAGGAGGGGAGAGGCAGCCTTGGGGCATGGGGTTTTTCAATTGAATTGCATTGATATTAGGATTGGGCGCAGGGTCTTATTTATAGACCTCTTGTGATCCAACTCGTCTTCCTCTCAACCAATCACAACCCTTTGTGAAATTAGATCTAAATCTGATTGGTTGGAATAGAGACCCCTAGATTCCTCCTTAGAGGGCGCCTAAGACCAGTCAAACTGGATTCTTAGTAGAACTCTGATTGGAATCCAAAAGGGAGGTGGAGTCCTTATCCAACAAGGACTCCTAGGCGCCTCCTACTTGGGCTCACGCCACCCTTGGCGTGCGCCCTTCTCCTTGCCAGGTTCTGGCAGGGGGACAGGCCCCCACCAGCTCTCCAATAGGTGCATGACATGTGGTCAAAAGTCAAAGGGTCAATGGTCAACGTTTGACCAGTCAAAGGTAGACTTTTGACCAAAGTTAAAGAACAAGAAATGGCAGATGACCAAAAATGGCAGGTAATGTCTTACAAATAAGACAACCTATTCTGACTTGGACAACCTCCAGTTAGACCATATGAAGGCCTCTGATTGAGCACAAACTCCTTTGGCTCAGTCAGGACAAACTTCCTTTGCAGCCTCTAATGCAGCTATATATTCTGCTTCCATGGTGGAATCTGCTATCACAGTTTGCTTGGAACTCTTCCAGCTGATAGCTCCACCATTGCACACAAACAAACTTCCAGATGTCGACTTTCGATCATCTATATCAGACATGAAGTCCGAGTCTGTGTATCCTTGAACTTGGAGTTCTCCATTACCAAAGACCAACATCATATCCTTAGTTCTTCTCAAGTACTTAAGGATACATTTCACAGAAGTCCAGTGTTCTTCACCTGGATTTGACTGATATCTGCTTGTGACACTCACAGCATGGGCTATATCAGGTCGTGTACATAGCATGGCATACATGAGGCTCCCTATTGCAGAAGCATAAGGGATCTTGCTCATGCGTTCTATTTCCTCAGGTGTGCTGGGGCACATCTTCTTGGAAAGATGAATACCATGTCTGAAGGGTATTAATCCCCTCTTAGAGTTTTCCATACTAAACCTCTTTAGTACTTTCTCTATGTACATCTTCTGTGAAAGTCCTAGCATCCTATTCGGTCTATCCCTATAGACCTTAATTCCTAGAATAAAGGATGCTTCACCTAGATCTTTCATGAAGAATTCCTTGGACAATCACATCTTGACTGATGTCAACATGGGAATATCATTCCCAATAAGGAGGATGTCATCCACATACAATACGAGGAAGACAACAGCACTCCCACTGACCCTTTTGAAAACACATGGTTCCTCTTCGTTTTTGATGGAACCAAACTTTTTGATCACATCATTGAAACGAGTGTTCCAGCTCCGAGATGCTTGCTTAAGTCCATATATGGACCTTTGCAGCTTGCAAACCTTGTGATCAGTATCACTGGATGTGAAACCTAGCGGCTATTCCATATAGATATCTTCCTCAAGATATCCATTTAAGAATGCCGTTTTCACGTCCATTTGCCATATTTCATAATCAAAATAGGCTGCAACAGCAAGCAATGTGCGGATGGATTTTAGCATAGCTATCGGGAAAAAGGTATCCTGATAGTCAATGCCTTCACGTTGACTATAACCTTTTGCCATCAGTCTAGCCTTGAATGTCTCCACATTCCCATCTGCACCAATCTTTCTCTTGAAGATCCATTTACACCCAATAGGTACTATACCTTCTGGTGGATCTACCAAGGTCCAGACTTAGTTTGAGTGCATCGAGTCGATCTCTGACTTCATTGCCTCAAGCCATTTCTCGGAGTCGATATCTGATATCGCCTCGTTGTAGGTTTTGGGATCATCTCCATGAGCACCATTACCTACGAGGAACATTTTCTCTACATCCTCTGAAATAATACCTAAGTATCTTTCAGGGGGACGGAAAACTCTTTCCGATCTACGAGGTGGAGGAGGTAGTGTTCTTATTGGCTCAACCTGATTTGGTTCCACTTGGTCCTTAGCTCTTTCCACTTGTGAGACTTTCTCATCAAGCTTAATCTGCTTTTCAATGCCACTATCTTGAATAAACTATTTTTCAAGAAATATGGCATGTCGACTCACAATCACATTGTGGTCTTCTGAAATGTAGAAATAGTATCCTAATGACTCTTTAGGATATCCTATGAATCGAGCTCTGAAAGGACCTAAACTCTAACTTGTCCGCTTGTTGTCTTTTGACATAAGTCGGACAATCCCAAATTCTGAGATGACTCAGACTTGGTTTTTTACCGTGCCATATCTCATACGGTGTGGTAGGAACGGTTTTAGAGGAAACCCTATTCAGTAGATAAATTGAAGTTAATAATGAATGTCCCCAAAGAAATCTGGAAGGTCTGTGAAGCTCATCATGGATCGAACCATATCCAATAGAGTCTGATTTCTCCGTTCTGAAACCCCATTGAGTTGAGGTGTTCCTGGTGGAGTCCATTGAGAGACTATGCCATTTTTCTTAAGATAGTCTAGAAATTCCCGGCTAAGGTATTCACCTCCTCGATCTGATCGAAGAACCTTAATGGATTTTTCAGTTTATTTTTCTACTTCATGTCTGAATTCTTTGAACTTTTCAAAAGCTTCAGACTTATGTCTCATAAGATACACATACCCATACCTAGACAGATCATCGGTAAAGGTAATGAAGTAGACAAAATTGCCTCTAGCCGGCACATCAAATGGGCCGCACACATCAGTATGTACTAGGAAAAGGAGATCTGTGGCCCTCTCCCCATGTCCAACAAAAGGGAGTTTAGTCATTTTGCCTTGAAGACAAGATTCACAAGTTGGATATGACTCAAAAGTCAATGGACTCAATAGCCCATTTTTCTCCAATTTGTTAATGCTATCTTCTGCTATATGACCTAATCTCAGGTGCCATAGATATCTGTCGTTTGGACTATCCCTACGTCGTTTGGCATTCACGTTTTGCTCGATAGTTAAAATAGGTACATCAATATGCAACCGATAAAGACCATTAACAAGGAAACCATTTGCAATTTTATTTCTTTCATAAAGAATGTTACAATGGTCCTTAAAGAAGGTGATCACATAACCTTCTTGTGCTAAGCATGAAACAGAAATCAAATTCCTGCTAGCTGCAGGCACATAATAACAGTCTTTTCCTCGGCTAGACATAAGATCTCTTCCGAGCGACCATGGACAACCTCGATTTAGAGACAGGAGAAAAATTCTCGTCCTAACACGAGCATCAACCTCAGCTAGAGATAAGATCTCTTTCGACGATCCGAGTCAACTGCGACTAGAGATAAGATCTCTCCAAGCGATCGTGGACAACCTGATAGGAACAGGAGGAGAACGCTCATCCTAACGCGAGCAAAAACCTCGACTAGAGATAAGATCTCTCCCGAGCGAGTTTGACAACCTCGGCTAGAGATTAAGATCTCTCCTTGAGCGACCGTGGACACCTCGATTAGGAACAGGAGGAGAACCTCGTCTAGACGCGAGCATCAACCTCGGCTAGAGATTAAGATCTCTTCCGAGCGATCGATCGTCAACCTCGGCTAGAGATAAAGATCTCTCACCGAGCGACCATTTGACAACGCTCGGGCTAGAGATTAAGATCTCTCCCTAAGCGACCGTGAATACTATAACTCGGACTAGAGATAAGATCTCTCGAGCGACGAGGCAAACTCTCGAATTAGAGATAAGATCCTCCCGAGTAACCGTAGGCCCATTAGGAACAGGAGGAGAACCTCGTCCTAACACGCAGCATCAACCTCGGCTAGAGATAAGATCTCTTTCGAGCGACCATAGGACAATCTCATTAGGAATAGGAAGGAGAAACTCATCCTAACGCGAGCATCAACCTCGGCTAGAATAAGATCTCTCTCGAGCGACCGTTGACCAACCTCGGCATGAGATAAGATCTTCCGCAAGCGTCGCTGAACAACCTCGATTGAGAACTGGAGGGGATCTCGTGCTACGGGGGCAGGTCAGAAGCCTTAGAAGCTGGCCGTAGGAGATAAGATCATCCCCGAGCGGCACACTTCAACCTCGGCTGCAGGAGTAAGATCTCTCCGAGGGAAAGCTCGACTGCAGGAGAATAAGATCTCCCCCAAGGACAAGCTCGACCCGCGAAGATAGATCTCCCCCGAGCGCCACACTTCGATCTTAGCTGCAGGAGATAAGTGAGGAACTCTGATTTTTCGATCCAGGTTTCGTCAGATCTGATCAGATCAAGAGATATATTTTAAAAATTTTTTTCTTGATCCAATTCAGATCTTGATATTATTTCAGTTTGATTCTTATTATTTTAAATAATAAAATAAAATAAATAAATTAAATCAAATTTAATTTAACCTGATTGGATAATCCTATTATCCTGTAGATGATCCTGATTGCCAGCGGAAGGTTCTGGATCTAGCCACGCGAAGCTGCCTGGCTTATCCGATATCCACTCAGGTTGGATTCTAGATTCCTCTCTTCTCTATCCACATCCAAAATCAGTACTGGATTGATCTGGGGATCTTCAAACTCTTTTGAAGATCTGCAGTTTCGTCCTTTTGCAGCAGCGGCAGCCTTCTTATTTTGATCGTCTTTCCTTGATCTGAATCGCACGCAACCTAAGTCCAAATCTTTTGGACGTTGGAGAGCAAGGGGAAGAGGACTATGGCAATGGAGAAGGAGGGGAGAGGGCAGCCTTGGGGCATGGGGTTTTTCAATTGGAATTGCATTGGATATTAGGATTGTGGCCGCAAGGGTCTTATTTATAGACCTCTTCTGATCAACTCGTCTTCCTCTCACCAATCCAACACTTGTGAAATTAAGATCTTAATCTCTGATGTGTTGGAATAGAGACCCTAGATTCCTCCTTAAGAGGGCGCCTAGACCAGTCAACTGGATTCTTAGTAGAACTCTGATTGGAATCCAAAAAGGTGAGGTGGAGTCCTTATCCAACAGGACTTCCTAGGCGCCTCCTACTTGGGCTCACGCCACCCTTGGGTGCGCCCTTTCCTTGCCAGGTTCTGGCAGGGGACAGGCC
This sequence comes from Cocos nucifera, assembly GCA_006176705.1. Lineage (NCBI taxonomy): Eukaryota > Viridiplantae > Streptophyta > Magnoliopsida > Arecales > Arecaceae > Cocos > Cocos nucifera. The sequence goes on from QRFJ01000775.1 coordinate 253,441, forward strand.
CCCACCAGCTCCAATAGGTGCATGGACATGTGGTCAAAAGTCAAAGGTGTCAATTGGTCAACGTTTGACCAGTCAAAGGTAGGACTTTTGGACCAAAGTTAAGACACAAGAATGCAGATACCAAAATGGAGGTATGTCTTACAAATAAGAAACCTATTCTGACTTTGGACACTCCAGTTAGACCATATGGAAGGCCTCTGATTGCAGCCACATAACTCTTTGGCTCAGTCAGGACAACTTCCTTTGCAGGCCTCTTAATGCAGCTATATATTCTGCTTCCATGTGGAATCTGCTATACAGTTTGCTTGGAACTCTTCCAGCTGATAGCTCATCCGCCTGATAATGCCTTCCTCTCCATATCGAACTCCATGCGGCCCCAACGGCTCTCTATCAGGCGGTATGGCCGTCACCATCAATTAAGCTTTGCCTATAAAGGATCTTCCAGATACGCTAACTCTAATCTCTCTGATCTCTAAGCTCTCCTCTTCTTCTTTAAGCTTTGAAACTCATTTCGAGCACTCCATTCCTGTTGGCCAGAGCTGACTTGATCGTCGGAGGATCCTGTCGGAGCCACCCCCTCCATCGGCTTCAGATGGAACTTTATTTTACAGGTCTCCGACAGCGACCTCATTAGCCTCCACTCCAGTAGACTCCGACGACGATCAGTTTCTGCATCAACAGATTGGCGTTAGAAGGAGGGCACTAAACCTTCGAGGTTTTCTTATTCTTAAAGAAGTGCTCGGTGATGATTTTTTCCTTCCCCCTCCGAAGGTCTCCCTTTCCTCTCTCGAAGAAAAAATGCCTTCAGGAGAGCTTCGACGACTCGACGACCGACTTCCGTTGCAGCCCCGACAGCCCAGGCTCCACCCGAAGCCATCGCAGATGTAGCGCAGTTCAATCCACTGATCAGGTCCGTGGCCCCATCGAGATGATGCTGGCCATGCGACAACCTCCAGCGGGGACTTTGCTAGCAAACCCGCCATGAGGATGCAAGAAACCGGCCTTAAGGAAAAGCATTTAGGCATACCAATCGCCCTTCGGAAGGAGAAACGGAAAGCAGAAGTTCTTCCATAGAAGTTTCACAAAGGTCAGAACGAAGTTCACAGAAGCGAAGTCGAACTCTCCCTCGAAGCTCATCATCGGAATGAAGTTCAGCATGGAAGTGAGCCGAACTCCCCCTCGAAGCTCATCATCGGAATGAAGTTCGATGGAAGTGAGCCGAACTCCCCCTCGAAGCTCATCATCGGAATGAAGTTCGGCGTAAGTGAGCGAACTCCACTCGAGTCGCACCATGGAACCCCTACAAGATTCATACAAGAGAGATGAAGTTCGGCCAAGCTCAAACCCCCAAGGAAGCGAGGATCCCTCTCGAGTATGACTCCAAGGAAGCCCCGACGAAGTGGCACCGTAGGTTTTCGAATGAAATAAAGTTCGATCGTGCTCGCAGACCCCCTCGAAAATAGGCGGGCCCGAACTCCTCGAACTCCCACCGAGGAAGCCCCAACAGAGGGCGCGAAGAAGCCCTCCTTTCGAAAGGTTCCACGGCTGTGCCCCCTCAACGCTCCTCGAACTCAAATTCTGACCACTGCAAGACAGAAGGACCACGGCCTCCCAAGCGTGCGCGATCGAAGCGAGTAATGCCCTACCACGCCACTGAGGAATACATTCACCTCCAAGACGAGATTGAAGAGCTCGTCAAAAAGGGGCAGCTGGGTAAATTTCTCCGACACTAGCCTGAAGCAGAAAAAGATCGGCCAAGGGCACTACCATTGCCAGAGCCGTAAGGAGGTTTGGCCACTTACGGCGTTATCCATATTGCCCCTGGGAGAGCTTGGTGCATCAGCGATTCGTCATCTCCAGCAACAAAAGCTGCACCAAATTGAGAAGGCAGCATGAGGAGGTCGTCCACCCCAAGACTTATCGCGAAGAAATGCGGAGGAACAACACTACCACCTTGAAAGAGGATGCGCTGCAGTAATTCTTTCATAAAATTCTTTCTTTCGATAATATTATTTCTGATGCGAAAACTATGCGATGACAGGGAAAGAAGCAGTCAATAATTACCGCATTAGAAACAGGAGGAGAACCTCGTCCTAACGCGAGCAACAACCTCGGCTAGAGATAAGATCTCTCCCAAGCGAAGGCTCATTCACAAAGGACAAGATGGGGGAGAGGCCCTGACACGGCCCTATGTGCCCACCCTCGATTAGGACAGGAGGAGAACCTCATCTAACGCGACAACAACCTTGGCTAGAGATAAGATCTCTCCGAACGACCGTTGACAACCTCGACTAGAGATAGATCTCTCCCGAGCGACCGTGACAACCTCGATTAGGAATAGGAGGAGAACCTCATCCTAACTGCGAGCATAACCTCAGCTAGAGATAAGATCTCTCCCGAGCGCCGAGTCAACCTCGGCTAGAGATAAGATCTCTCCGAGCGACCGTTGACGACTAGAGATAGTCGACGACAACCTCGATTAGGAATAGAGGAAGTCAACCTCGCTAGAGATAAGATCTCCCGAGCGACTGTTGACAACCTCGCTCGAGATAAGTCGCTGTGACGTCGTGGACAACCTCGATTAGGAACAGGAGGAGAACCTCATCCTAAGCGAGCAACAACCTCGCTAGAGATAAGATCTCTCTTGAGCGACGTTGACAACCTCAGCTAAAAATAGATCTCTTCAAGCGACCGTGGACAACTTGATTAGGAACAGGAGGAGAACCTCATCCTAACACGAGCAACAACCTCGGCTAGAGATAAGATCTCTTTTCGAGCGATCGTTGACAACCTGGACTAGAGATAAGATCTCTTCCGCGACGTTGACAAACCTCGGCTAGACATAAGATCTCTTCCGAGCGACCATGGACAACCTCGATTAGGAACAGGAGAAAATCTCGTCCTAACACGAGCATCAACCTCAGCTAGAGATAAGATCTCTTTCGAGCGACCGAGTCAACCTCGACTAGAGATAAGATCTCTCCAAGCGATCGTGGACAACCTCGATTAGGAACAGGAGGAGAACCTCATCCTAACGCGAGCAAAAACCTCGACTAGAGATAAGATCTCTCCCGAGCGATCGTTGACAACCTCGGCTAGAGATAAGATCTCTCTTGAGCGACCGTGGACAACCTCGATTAGGAACAGGAGGAGAACCTCGTCCTAACGCGAGCATCAACCTCGGCTAGAGATAAGATCTCTTCCGAGCGATCGAGTCAACCTCGGCTAGAGATAAGATCTCTCCCGAGCGACCATTGAACAACCTCGGCTAGAGATAAGATCTCTCCTAAGCGACCGTGAACAACCTCGACTAGAGATAAGATCTCCTTCCAGCCGACTTCAAACTCGATTAGAGATAAGATCTCTCCCGAGTAACCGTAGGCCCATTAGGAACAGGAGGAGAACCTCGTCCTAACACGAGCATCAACCTCGGCTAGAGATAAGATCTCTCCCGAGCGACCATGGACAATCTCGATTAGGAATAGAAGGAGAACCTCATCCTAACGCGAGCATCAACCTCGGCTAGAGATAAGATCTCTCTCGAGCGACCGTTGACAACCTCGGCTAGAGATAAGATCTCTCCCAAGCGATCGTGAACAACCTCGATTGAGAACTGGAGGGGGATCTCGTGCTAACGGGGGCAGGTCAGAAGCCTTAGAAGCTCGGCCGTAGGAGATAAGATCTCCCCCGAGCGCACACTTCAACCTCGGCTGCAGGAGATAAGATCTCCCTCCGAGGAAAGCTCGACTGCAGGAGATAAGATCTCCCCCAAGGAAAGCTCGACCGCAGAAGATAAGATCTCCCCCGAGCGCACACTTCGATCTTAGCTGCAGGAGATAAGTGAAGGAAAATCCTGATTTTTCGATCCAGGTTCGTCCAGATCTGATCAGATCAAGAGATATATTTTAAAAATTTTTTTCTTGATCCCAATCAGATCTTGATATATTTCAGATTTGATTCTTATTATTTTAATAAATAAAATAAAATAAGATAAATTAAATCAAATTTAATTTACCTGATTTGGGTAATCCTATTATCCTGTAGATGATCCTGATTGCAGCGGAAGGTTCTGGATCTAGCCACGCAAGCGCCTGGCCTCTACCGATATCCACTCAGGTTGGATCTAGAGATCCTCTTCTTCTCTATCACACCTCCAAAAATCAGATCTGGATCTGATCTGGAGGATCTTCAAAACTCTTTTGAAGATCTGCAGTCGTCCTTTTGCAGCAGCGCAGCCTTCTTACTTTTGATCGTCTTTCCTTGATCTGAATCGCACCAACCTAAGTCCAAAACTCCTTTTGGACGTGGAGAGCAAGGGGAGAAGAGACTATGGCATGGAGAAGGAGGGGAGAGGCAGCCTTGGGGCATGGGGTTTCTCAATTGAATTGCATTAGATATTAGGGTTGGGCGCAGGGTCTTATTTATAGACCTCTTGTGATCCAACTCCTCTTCCTCTCAACCAATCACAACCCTTTGTGAAATCAGATCTAAATCTGATTGGTTGGAATAGAGACCCCTGGATTCCTCCTTAGAGGGCGCCTAAGACCAGTCAAACTGGATTCTTAGTAGAACTCTGATTGGAATCCAAAAGGGAGGTGGAGTCCTTATCCAACAAGGACTCCTAGGCGCCTCCTACTTGGGCTCACGCCACCCTTGGCGTGCGCCCTTCTCCTTGCCAGGTTCTGGCAGGGGGACAGGCCCCCACCAGCTCTCCAATAGGTGCATGACATGTGGTCAAAAGTCAAAGGGTCAATGGTCAACGTTTGACCAGTCAAAGGTAGACTTTTGACCAAAGTCAAAGAACAAGAAATGGCAGGTGACCAAAAATGGCAGGTAATGTCTTACAAATAAGACAACCTATTCTGACTTGGACAACCTCCAGTCAGACCATATGAAGGCCTCTGATTGAGCACAAACTCCTTTGGCTCAGTCAGGACAAACTTCCTTTGCAGCCTCTAATGCAGCTATATATTCTGCTTCCATGGTGGAATCTGCTATCACAGTTTGCTTGGAACTCTTCCAGCTGACAGCTCCACCATTGCACACAAACAGACTTCCAGATGTCGACTTTCGATCATCTATATCGGACATGAAAGTCCGAGTCTGTGTATCCTGGAACTTGGAGTTCTCCATTACCAAAGACCAACATCATATCCTTAGTTCTTCTCAAGTACTTAAGGATACATTTCACAGAAGTCCAGTGTTCTTCACCTGGATTTGACTGATATCTGCTTGTGACACTCACAGCATGGGCTATATCAGGTCGTGTACATAGCATGGCATACATGAGGCTCCCTATTGCAGAAGCATAAGGGATCTTGCTCATGCGTTCTATTTCCTCAGGTGTGCTGGGGCACATCTTCTTGGAAAGATGAATACCATGTCTGAAGGGTATTAATCCCCTCTTAGAGTTTTCCATACTAAACCTCTTTAGTACTTCCTCTATGTACATCTTCTGTGAAAGTCCTAGCATCCTATTCGGTCTATCCCTATAGACCTTAATTCCTAGAATAAAGGATGCTTCACCTAGGTCTTTCATGGAGAATTCCTTGGACAACCACATCTTGACTGATGTCAACATGGGAATATCATTCCCAATAAGGAGGATGTCATCCACGTACAATACGAGGAAGACAACAGCGCTCCCACTGACCCTTTTGAAAACACATGGTTCCTCTTCATTTTTGATGAAACCAAACTTTTTGATCACATCATTGAAACGAGTGTTCCAGCTCCGAGATGCTTGCTTAAGTCCATATATGGACCTTTGCAGCTTGCAAACCTTGTGATCAGTATCACTGGATGTGAAACCTAGCGGCTGTTCCATATAGATATCTTCCTCAAGATATCCATTTAAGGAATGCCGTTTTCACGTCCATTTGCCATATTTCATAATCGAAATAGGCTGCAACAGCAAGCAATGTGCGGATGGATTTTAGCATAGCCTACTGGGGAAAAGGTATCCTGATAGTCAATGCCTTCGCACGTTGACTATAACCTTTTGCCACTAGTCTAGCCTTGAATGTCTCCACATTCCCATCTGCACCAATCTTTCTCTTGAAGATCCATTTACACCCAATAGGTACTATACCTTCTGGTGGATCTACCAAGGTCCAGACTTGGTTTGAGTGCATCGAGTCAATTTCTGACTGCATTGCCTCTAGCCATTTCTCGGAGTCGATATCTGATATCGCCTCGTTGTAGGTTTTGGGATCATCACCATGAGCACCATTACCTACGAGGAACATTTCCTCTACATCCTCTGAAATAATACCTAAGTATCTTTCAGGGGGACGGGAAAACTCTTTCCGATCTACGAGGTGGAGGAGGTAGTGTTCTTATTGGCTCAACCTGATTTGGTTCCAACTTGGTCCTTAGCTCGTTCTACTTGTGAGACTTTCTCATCAAGCTTAATCTGCTTTCCAATGCCGCTATCTTGAATAAACTATTTTTCAAGAAAGATGGCATGTCGACTCACAATCACATTGTGGTCTTCTGGAATGTAGAAATAGTATCCTAATGACTCTTTAGGATATCCTATGAATCGAGCTCTAAAGGACCTAAACTCTAACTTGTCCGCTTGTTGTCTTTTGACATGAGCCGGACAACCCCAAATTCTGAGATGACTCAGACTTGGTTTCTTACCGTGCCATATCTCATACGGTGTGGTAGGAACGGTTTTAGAGGGAACCCTATTCAGTAGATAAATTGAAGTTAACAATGAATGTCCCCAAAGAAAATCAGGGAGGTCTGTGAAGCTCATCATGGATCGAACCATATCCAATAGAGTCCGATTTCTCCATTCTGAAACCCCGTTGAGTTGAGGTGTTCCTGGTGGAGTCCATTGAGAGACTATGCCATTTTCCTTAAGATAGTCTAGGAATTCCCGGCTAAGGTATTCACCTCCTCGATCTGATCGAAGAACCTTAATGGGTTTTTCCAGTTTGTTTTTCTACTTCATGTCTGAATTCTTTGAACTTTTCAAAAGCTTCAGACTTGTGTCTCATAAGATACACATACCCATACCTAGACAGATCATCGGTAAAGGTAATGAAGTAGACAAAATTGCCTCTAGCCGGCACATCAAATGGGCCGCACACATCAGTATGTACTAGGGCAAGGAGATCTGTGGCCCTCTCCCCATGTCCAACAAAAGGGAGTTTAGTCATTTTGCCTTGAAGACAAGATTCACAAGTTGGATATGACTCAAAAGTCAATGGACTCAATAGCCCATTTTTCTCCAATTTGTTGATCCTATCTTCTGCTATATGACCTAATCTCAGGTGCCATAGATATCTGTCGTTTGGACTATCCCTAGGTCGTTTGGCATTCACGTTTTGCTCGATAGTTAGAACAGGTACATCAATATGTAGCTGATAAAGACCATTAATAAGGAAACCATTTGCAATTTTATTTCTTTCATAAAGAATGTTACAATGGTCCTTAAAGAAGGTGATCACATAACCTTCTTGTGCTAAGCATGAAACAGAAATCAAATTCCTGCTAGCTGCAGGCACATAATAACAGTCTTTTCAAAACTAAGTCTAAACCAGATGGTAATCGAAGAGGGTATGTTCCCACGGCTACTGCAGCAACTCTTGCTCCATTACCGATGCGTAGGATCATGTCTCCATCCCTCAGCCTCCTGCTATCCTCAAGACCCTGCATAGAAGTGCACAGATGAGCACTAGAACCAGAGTCAAGCACCCAACTGGATGCAGAAGAAACCGTAAGGTTAGACTCAATAACGAGCATACCTCCAGAAGGACCTTCCTTCTTGTTCTTCAGGGTGGCCAGGTAAGTAGGGCAGTTCCGCTTCCAATGGCCGTCGCTGTTGCAATGGAAACACTTTCCTTTGCCATCGGACCTTTTTCTTCGGTTCTGCCTTCTTCTTCTTTGATCCTTCCACCTTTTGCTTTTTCACAGACTTCTTTTTCTTTCCATAAGACTTTCTTTTGGAAGAAGTCCGTTCCATAGCAAGAACTGAGCCTTTAGAACCTTTCATAGAAAGCTCAGCGGTAACCAGCATATTCATTAATTCGGCCAAGGAATTTTGAAGTTTATGCATGTGGTAATTCATGATGAATTGCCCATATGCATCAGTCAAGGATTGCAGAATAATATCATTCTGCAGATCCAAGTCCAACTTCACACCGAGCTTCTCAAGCTCTTCCATGTCCTTGATCATTGTCAGACAGTGATCTTGGACTGACTGCCCATCACGCATCTTAGCCTTAAAAAGTCATTTCGTGACTTGATATTTGGCTGCGCGACTCTGTTCACCAAACATCTCCTGCAGGTGAGCCAACATTTGGCGAGCAGTCCCGATATCTTCATGTTGGCGCTGGAGCTCATCAGACATCGAGCCCAACATGTAATATCTGGCCTTATTATCTTCGTCAATCCATTTTTCCAGAGACGCTCTCTGTTCAACAGTGGATGGACGGAGCTGGTAAGGTGGGAGGGTCCTGGTCCAAAACATGGGTTAACTTCTCTGAACCCAAAACAATTTTGTAGTTCCTGAGCCAATCTTTATAATTGGGTCCAGTCAGTCTATGTGTGTCCAGGATACGTGCCAATGGGTTGGACGCAGACATTTTCCTGTAGAGAGTCAAAGATTCTAGTTAGATACTGTAATTTTGACTTGACCAATTTGTTTAGGGATTTTATTTTTAAACAAATTAGCTCCCACTATTTTCTCGGATCCCTACACTCCCTCTGTAGAGATGCGAAAATCTCCACGATTAATGATTTCTAGTGGGTGGTGCGGTCTCACCAACTGACTCATCACCTCACCTAACAGTTATTGGTGATGGGTTAGCCAATGAGTGAACAACTCTTGTTCAATGATTCTCTAATCATGGTGCACCCAAACTTGGTCTCTAATTCATGAATCTCACCGTATCCGGAATATTGATCCACTCCTTAGTTAAGTCAGACCCACCATTTGCATAGACTGGGTTCCTAATTGAGTCTCTCACCGTATCCGAAATATTGAGCCCAACTCATCCTCCAGCCCATAGCATCCAATGCCTAATAGACATGGTTGCATCTTCCCGGTGCAACTGAGCCACTGTATCCAGCCGAGAACAATCAACCCCGGGAAGGGCCCGCACATCTACAATGGTGGAAGACCTCAGACTTAATCTTTTCTTAGGGAGAATTGATTCAGGTCTCATTAAACTAGACTTGGCTTAGTCATAACAATTATGACTAACCTAGTGGCATGGGTTAGCTCGGATTATTGACCACCTCAGATCAGAACTGTGTCAACAGATATGGCCAGGTAAGTGAGACCGGTGGAAGGAATATGCCATTAACTCGTACAAGAACGCATTCAGGTCGAGTAGCTTCCAATTAAAAACCAGTCGGTCGTCTGTGCCAAACTTACCTTAGACACCAAATTGTTGAGTCAGAACCAATTGGGTTAGCCTACAATCCAGACTCTAACCTCTGAGCCTAATTAGGTCTTGCTTGATCGTGACTCGATCTTGACCCAGACTTAATCCTATTAGGCTGGTCAATTTAAGCATTGTTGATCCCATCTAACCAACTCTTGATTCGGTTTGATCAACCGCTTAGACCTAATTGAGCTACCCAAGCCCGAACCCAGTATTATGAATATGTCTTAGATCTGAAATTCTCAATTTTAGACCTAATTAATATTCCATAAACTTAATTCTTAATTAAGTTAGGGTTCATAAACAAAATATGCACAATAAATCCTAGGGTTTCAGGATCTAGGGTTTTGCAGAAAGTAAGTTTTGGGTTTCTGATTAAGGACGAACACGCAGCACCCCTACACATCATAAGAACACCCCATCGAATGGGAAGAGAGGGCCTTTAAACCCTTCTTCGTTCTTATGACCGGACGGCCAAGAGGAACGCCTTAATCAGGAACATTCAATACTACAAAACAGTTATCAGATCTATATCATATATCTCATATATAAAGTAGATCTAATCATGGCATATTTTGCATACATCTCATGTATCATAATCATGCATATTTTTCAGATCTAAATTATCTCATAATAATCTAAAAAATTAGATTTAAATTGATCTAATCAAAATAAATTCTAATCTAGACAATTATGTAGAACTATTCTACAACTAGTCTAGACATGCATCAATCATATCTCATATGATATTTAAAATTAAATAATTTTATTTGCTATTTTTTAGATGTTATTATAACACTTATAATATCAAAAAATAGTAAATAAAAAGATCTAAAATATGATTTAATCAGATTAAATCAAAACATGCAAGACTATTCTATAGAACTATTCTATTCTAGAACTAGTCATGCATATCTTCTAATCTTAGATCCAAATCATTTAATTTTAATTTTTTCTGATTTCAGATCTGATCACATCTCATGTGACATCTGAAATCAATTATTTTTTAATTAAAATAAATTTAAAATCAGATCTAAATAATTTAGAACCATGGCTCTGATACCAGTTGAAGGGAAATCCTGATTTCCCGGTCCAGGTTCGTTCAGATCTGATCAGATCAAGAGATATATTTCAAAAATTTTTCTCTTGATCTCAATCAGATCTTGATATGTTTTAGATCTGATTCTTATTATTTTAATAAATAAAATAAAATAAGATAAATTAAATCAAATTTAATTTACCTGATTTGGGTAATCCTATTACCCTGTAGATGATCCTGATTGCAGCGGAAGGTTCTGGATCTTAGCCACGCAAGCGCCTGGCCTCTACCGGTATCCACTCGGGTTGGATCTGGAGATCCTCTTCTTCTCTATCACACCTCCAAAAATCAGATCTGGATCTGATCTGGAGGATCTTCAAAACTCTTTTGAAGATCTGAGCAGTCGTCCTTTTGCAGCAGCGCAGCCTTCTTGCTTTTGATCGCCTTTTCTTGATCTGAATCGCACCAACCTAAGGTCCAAAACTCCTTTTGGACGTGGAGAGCAAGGGGAGAAGAGACTATGGCATGGAGAAGGAGGGGAGAGGCAGCCTTGGGGCGTGGGGTTTCTCAATTGAATTGCATTAGAATCTAGGAGTTGGGCGCAGGGTCTTATTTATAGACTAAGCTTGTGATCCAACTCCTCTTCCTCCTCAACCAATCACAACCCTTTGTGAAATCAGATCTAAATCTGATTGGTGGGAATAGAGACCCCTGGATTCCTCCTTAGAGGGTGCCTAAGACCAGTCAAACTGGATTCTTAGTAGAACTCTGATTGGAATCCAAAAGGGAGGATGGAGTCCTTGTCCAACAAGGACTCCTAGGCGCCTCCAACTTGGGCTCACGCCACCCTGGGTGGCGTGCGCCCTTCTCCTTGCCAGGTTCTGGCAGGGGGACAGGCCCCCACCAGCTCTCCAATAGGTGCATGACATGTGGTCAAAAGTCAAAGTGTCAATGGTCAACGTTTGACCAGTCAAAGGTAGACTTTTGACCAAAGTCAAAGAACAAGAAATGGCAGGTGACCAAAAATGGCAGGTAATGTCTTACAAATAAGACAACCTTTTCTGACTTGGACAACCTCCAGTCAGACCATATGAAGGCCTCTGATTGAGCACAAACTCCTTTGGCTCAGTCAGGACAACTTATTTATGATAGTAAAAGAAGAACGTTAGGTTCAATCGAGTGCTAGCACGATTTCCTTGAACCTAATTGAATCTCATTCAGATCAATTGAACTAGATCAGTTCAATTGATGATCACCAGATTCAAACCCTTGTTTGTGTGACCCAGTTAGGTTCAGTTCTGTATGGTAATGGGATATGTCATGATCTCTATCATCGACATCATCGAAACTCCTTTCGATGGATCAGAACTCTTCTGATTCGAACAGCTAGAATGATCGATCATCTAAATCATTCTAATTGCTCCCAAAATCCACCAGTGACACCTAGCAGTATATGGTGGCAACCCATCAGAGCTGAATGCGAACCTCTTGGTGCAGCTACCTGTGTGATTAAGTTCTTCTATCTTGAGCCCCGATCAGATTAGGGTTAAGGTGAACTCGTCAAACCCTAGTCTCTGTCATATGATGTAATCATTCGATTCGAGTCCAATGTGAAAATCTAAATAGAAACTCTTTCTATTATTTCACTCTGCCATGGCCATGGGATTTCTGGACTTGATTCTCATGATCATCATAGGGCTGCTCCTCTACCACCGAGGTAGATAGATTCCATCTTGATGCAATCCAGTTCCTACAATGAACATGCTATAGCCAACATACACCTCAGGGTTCCATATGGCTAGGAGACCGAGTAATGGTGTAGTCAAACTATAACACCCTCAAGGTGAACTGCCGATGCATCTCAGGTCAAAGAACCAGACACACACTACTGCAGCATCGAGTCAGTCATTGACGAGAAGGTAGACTTCCCTAATGACTACTCGAGGTGGTCACGCTCAGTGCCCTCGTTCTCTAACGAGTACCTGTACTCTCGCTCCGGTGTCTCCACACCGTAGACTCAAGACTCATCTACTAAAGAGAAGCGATTGTACACCAACCTTCCGGATCAATCACCATCCTCGTGATGATCCTATGGTCGGGAGCTGTTTATGAGTTAATAATGATTATTCATGTCTTAAATTTTCAACTCTTGAAAATATGAATTATCATTACCATTAACTCAAAGGATGTATCACAGACACTAAATACACATATGTGATAGAAAATAACCCATTTTATTAATTATAGTCAAAATTATAATTTTGCCCCTAGAAGTGTATTACAAGTGTCAGCCAATTCTGGCTTCTAGGGCACATATATCTAACAATCCTAAGCTCGAGCAGGAGATAAGACCCCGAGCGCACTTCTCGGCTGCAGGAGATAAATCTCTCCTGAGGCAACTTTGGCTAGAGATAAGATCTCTCCCGAGCGACCATGGACAACCTCAGCCATAGATAAGATCTCTCTGAGGAAAGCTCGGCCGTAGGAGATGAGATCTCCCCCGGATGCCCGATACAACCTCGGCTAGGTACAGCAATCGCGTCAACCTCGGCTGGAGAACTTCAACTTCGACCTCGACTAGAGAAAGCAACCATGTCAACCTCAATTGGAGAGCTTCAACTACCATCTTGACCAGAGATAAGATCGGAGACAGCCTCGCCCTGAGATCAGATTTCTCCTAAGCGCCCGCATCGACCTCAGCTGTAGGAGACAATATCGCCCTCGAGGAGCATAACCTCTGGCTTCGATCGCAGCGGACGAAGCCCCCCTCAACCTTGGCTGGAGATGGGATCTTCCCTAGGCTTCAACTTCGATATCAACTTCAGCTGGAGGCGAGATCTCCCCCGAGCTTCGACCTAGACCAGCACAGAGCTCAGAGGAAGACTTTGGCAGTCGCCTTTTCTGCACTCTCTTCCTTCGATTTTCGAACTCGGGAGTGGGGGGGGCTAGTGTTGGGGATAAGTTCTGCTCCCGCCGAAGTCTAACTCGACGCTCGGTCTAATGCAACCTATAGCCGTAGAAGAGCTTCGACGGATGGGTCTTAGCCGAACTCCTACAGTCAGCCGAATTACTTAGCGGTCGAGCTCCTTGGACTCCAAGTGGCCAGGTTTTAATGAAATCTCCTAGCACCCGAACTCCTCAGCGGTCGTCTCTCGGCCGAACTCCCCAAGCAGCCATTTCTTCATCCAACTGAGCTCCTCCGAACTTCTCTACAGCCGAACTTCCCCCGAGCCTTTCCTTCAGCTAGACTCTCCTACAAGTTCGAGCTCCTCTAGATGAATTATCGCCATCAGTCTGCAACAGGCGATGAGATCGGACGATATGACCATCACTACTGACGATACCACTCTCTCCGTAATCAACCCCATGCAGCCCATGACCTGCCAGTATGGCTGTCACCATCCGCCTGATGGCACCTTCCTCTCCGTATCGAACTTGATGCGGCCCACGACTCACCAGTATGGCCGTCACCATCAACTAAGCTCCGCCTATAAAGGACCATCCAGATACGCTAACTCTAATCTCTCTGATCTCTAAGCTCTCCTCTTCTTCTCTAAGCTTCGGAACTCATTTTCAAGCACTCCATTTCTATTGGCCAGAGCTGACTTGATCGTCGGAGGGTCCTGCCGGAGCCACCCCCCACCGGCTCAAGATGGGACTCTGTTTTGCAGATCCCCAACGGCGACCTCAGCGGCCTCGACTCCAGCGACCTCCGGTGATGACCAGTTTCTGCGTCAATACTTGGCATACCTGCAAAAATTAATTGCTAACTTTTGGTACCCAAGTCATCTTGGATCCATGGAGGTTAGTGCATATGAATTCTTTGAAACTCAAATTTATTTGATTAAAGTTTAGCTAATTCTTTTAATATTACAATCTAAAATTTTATGGCCAACTTGGTTGCATTTGAAGCAAACTATAAAATGATTTTTAGGTAAAGCTCTAATGAACATATTCTTGATAAATTTTTATTTTTCTAAAGGATTATAGTCAATTTTAGCTTTATTGAAAAAAGCTTTTTGATTGTTCAATATTACTTGAAGCTTTTGCGATCTAAGTGTAAACTTTTTAAGCATGAATTTTAAATTTTTAATTTTTTTTTTAAATTTTATATTTTCTTCTAAAAAAGATTTTTCAAATTTTAAGAGCTTTTCTTTTCTTTAACTAAGAAATTTTTAGATTTAAAAAAAATATATTTTTTAACTAAATTTTTTTCTTTCAAAAAAGCATCTTGCTCAATCAATATTTTATTCTTTTATTCAGCTAAAAAGTTTTTTTTCAAGAAATCTTCTTTTTTAATTAAGAGCTCATTCTTTTCTTTAGCTAAAAGAAGATTTGATCTTTTAAGCTTTTTATTTTTAGTCTTAAATTTTTGAATTTATCCATTAATTCTTAAAAGACTTCTTAAAGCTCATCAAATATAAATTCAAAGAAATTTTAAATATTTACCTCATTATTTTAAGCTATGAGACAATGACTTATTATACATTCCTCCTCTTTCTCATTCTTTTCTTTATCTTGCTCTCCTTAATTATTGTTTTCTTTCTCTTCTTTTTCTTCTTCTCATCCTTATGAGCCATGAGACATATGGTGGGGTAAACTTTCTTATCTTCTTAGAAGCTTGATATTTCTCTTTGATTTGCTCCCACATAGGTTGTTTTCAATTAATTCCAAATTTATTTTGCTGAAATATATAAAAGAATTATATTAAATTCATTTATGTCCAATGAACAATAGAGTAAATTCATTGTCTTAGTATTTATTTGAATTATATCTTTATCATGTCCTTTCAATGCTTTAGAGGTGTGTGAGCCATTGATTATAATCTTCCATATGTTATAATCATATGCTTGTATGAAGATGCGCATGTGTGCTTTCTAATAACTATAATTTGAGCCACTAAAAAATGAAGGTTTATCTATAGAATGGCCTTCATTAAAAAGAGATTTCATTTTGGATTGCCAAAATCTTTAGCTTTTGACTGTTAGGTCAACAACTAATAATAGAATACCTGCTCTGATACCACTTGTTGCCCAAGGATGGCTATCTAAAAAGGGGGTGAATTAGATGTTTATACAATTTTAAGCCTAATTGAACTTTAATAAGAATGTGCTTTAACAATTATCCAAAAGGTGTAATAAAAATATGTGCAATATAAATACGGAATTAAGTCATATAGATTACAAACTATGAAATAAAATGAAGTTAAGTAAGAATTGAAAGCAAGTAAAGAAAACAAGAAGACACTACAAACATATAAAATTTAAGATGGTTTGGTGCCAAACTCAGCACCTACGTTCACTTCCTAAGTTAATCACTTAGGAATTCAATTATAATACTCAACAAGAATTACAGTCTAATTATTTTTTGAGCTCATAACCAAATTCAGTTGATTTTTTCTGGCTCATCAACCAAAATTATACAAGATTATTTTTGGGGATCACAATCAATTCAATTGATTTTCTTCGAGTCACTAACCAAAATCTCACAAATGATTATTTTTCTCCGGACTAACAATCAAGCTCAATTGGTTTTAACCTTAGCTTACTAATGAAACCATATAATATCTAATTTTAGGCTTAGACCAACCCAAGTTTCTCATCCCAAGAAACTTGAAATACAATAAACTTAAAATGAATACTAAATTAAAGAAAAACAAACACTATGAAACTCAAGAGAAGAAAATTTGAGTTGCTTTGCTTGTTGGCTTGATTTCTTCTCCTTGAATGCTTAAGAGATGGGTGGTGATCTTCAATGCTAATAGCCTGACTTCTCTTAGTTTGAGAATGATGGAAGGACAAAGAAATATCTAAGAATCACTTTTTTTTTCTACTCACTCTTTTGACTCTTATAATAGATACTCAATATACTCTCTAAAGCTTGTTTTTAATGCTCCAAAGATTTTCTTATATATTCTTGAGGTTTTCTATCACTTCTTAACGTTTAGAAGGTCTTCAGAAAGAGATCTAGCCATTAAAGATGAGAAAATACTCGTTGAAAAGCTTATGGGATGAAAAAACTATAGATCCAAAAACTAGCCATTACAAATACTAGGTCGGCTCAATTTTTAACTAGATTAGCTCAGTTTATAGCTGGATCGGCTCAGTCCCCTAGGTTCGTAGACTTTACTTTCTATGCTTTCTATCTTTTGCTTTATTGAGATTAGGTTGGCTCAATTTCAGACTGGATCAATCTAACGTGCCATACGTGCCAAAGACTATTTTGTAATTTTTTCTTCTTTAAATTATAATTTGTAGGCTAGACTTATCTTTTTTGTCTTGATTTAATCTTTATTATGACCTTTTGAAAGATATATCCAATATGAAATATCTTCTTTAAAACTTGAGTGATGAATCTTCATTTAGATGAATGAGTTTGTAGATTTTTGAAATACTAAAACTACATATTCTGATAAATATAGTTAGACTTTATAACTTATATTCAAAAGTCTTTGTCATCATCAAAAGCAATCTTTAGGTCAACAAACTAATTCTTTTATATTGTTTTCAACTAGTCATTTTCAATAATCAAATAAGGATCTTAAAACAATTTTACTTAGTAAAGTCATTCTAATTATATTCAATATTATCCACTATTTTATTTTAATATTACTATTTATTTAACACTTTAAAATAATACTTAGTATTTATAATCATAAAATGTAACATAAAGCTTGAAAAGTATGATACCTTATGTAGCACGCATTGATCAAATAAATAGTATGACTTTAATATATGCAAGACATTTAATAATCTATAAATTAAATAAAATGCTACTAATTTATAGCTATTTATTTTTGAAATCTTTGCAATTTTTCAAAATAGCATCCATGGTGTCACGAGCCAAAATTTTAATGGTCAATGTTCCTTGACAGTTCAAACACATATGAATAATTTTTAAAATATTATTAAAAATGTAAGATATCGCAAGGTAGGGGACATGACCATATTTCCAAAAGACCCTGTGTATAATATATGATCCATTTCACTATTTTGACACGCAAGACACATACCTCGTAATGTAATTGATTTTACAAGATATATCAAATATGAAGTTAAGTCATTCCTCTTACAATAGTCATTTAGTCCCCCAAAGTAATTATTGGTATTTAATTATTTTGTAAAAAAATCTAGAAATAATTACTCACCCACAAAAAAGTACCTCTTATTTCGTACAGTACTTTTATTTTTTACATTTTACTTTTGCTATTTTTGGAGCTCTCTCGCTCTCCTTGGGCTTACACAACGTCGATCACCTAATTATCTCATGACATCCATCATCACTTCATGGATAGAAAATATACTATAGAATAATATTTAAGTACATAAAAGAGCAACATTTAAGTCCATGAATAACAGAGAACAACATCCTCTTATACAACTTTGGTCCAAGGGACCTATAAAAGTAGAAAAATTGACCAAAAGTATCAGGGCGAGCTGGAAGTGGCTTCATAACGCATACAAAATAACAATATGTGCGTGCATGTATTTATACCAAATATATATATATATATATATATATATATATATATATATATATATATATATATATATATATATATATATATATATATATATATAAACTAATATTTAGGGTACTTAATTCTCTCGTACTAGAGTACGGTTTGGTCATACTCTTGCTTCATTGCAGTCATTCTCACGTAACCAATCAGCACGCTTTAGGACATGTTTGGTTGGAGTAAAGAAGAGATTTTTTATTTTATTAGAGTTTTAAGATGAGAAAGAATAAAAAAAATTTTTTCTACAAAAAAAAATTTATGATGAAGATGAATTTAGAGACTTTCCGTGAGATAAAAAGTGATAGCTATCTTTTTTTCTTTTCAAAAATATTATTTTTATAAATATATGATTGTAGAACATATAAATTTTTGAAAAAATTATTAAATATTATTTTTATAAATATTAATATAATATAATATTAATATTATCTTAATATTTATATTACTATAAATAATATAATATTTAAAATATATTAATATTATTTTAATATTTATACTAATATAATATTTTTATTATTATTAACATAAAACTTATATTTATATATTAATAATTATATTAATACAATACTATATTATATAATATTATATTAATATAATATATATTAGTATTATATTCATAAAATAAATTGTTATGATCTAATATTATATTTATATTAATATAAATATAATATTATTATTTATATAAAATTTGAAAGCAAAATTAAATGATTTTATATTTATTAAGAATATAATAGATATTTCATACAGTTTTTTTAAGAAAATGGATGCTCAACCAAGCATAAGTCACTCTATAATATGCTACTTTTTCATGATCAACTAAACATACCAAAATTATATTTTTTAAAATTATTTTTTTTAAAATTATTATCTAAAAAAAATTCATGAATCAAACGAGTCTTTAAAATATTTTTAATGATCAAATAATGTTGGCAGAAAATCCTCTTTTGTGAGCCAAATTAAAATACCGACTAGAAGAACGTTACCTAAAAGATAATATTTCGTGCACTGCTTGCGGTGTAGAAAAATTATACCATCTCTTCTAGAAGTCATAAAAAGAAAATGACATTTCGTTATTAAAAATTTTTGATATGCATTTAATATCTATAGTTATATTTTTTTATTTAAAATTTTGAATGACAAAAGTATTTCTCTATTTTTAAAAAAATTATAATATCCTATGTCATATTATGACATGCTATGTTCAAATTATGACTTTCTGTACAGGATGTCATAATTTGATCATAGAATATCATAAAAAAGAAAAAAAATATTTTCACCAATAAAATTTATAAAATTTTTAAATAATAAAAATATTTTTTAATTTTTATAATTTTTTTAAAAAATTATAACATATCATGCAGAAAGCTATAATTTTAACGTAAGATATCATAATTTTTTTTAAAAATAAAATATTTTTATTATTTAAAATTAAAAAAAATTATATATATTAAATATATATTAAAAAAATAGTGACTATATGATTGGAATGATATAATTTTTTTTATATTATATATATGGTATATAAAAAAAATATTTAAAAAAAAAAAAAAAAAAAATCTCCCTGCGGTGCACCCCCGACAGCACGACGTGGACGTCGGAATTCACATGTGACGGCACTGCCCTCGCTAAATCTAGTACTTTTACGAGACTACCCTTATCTGGCCTCCACGTCCGAATATTTACAAGCACGCTTTCCAAGGAGACCAGGACAGTTGTTTCGGAGACACGCCGTACCAGGGTTGGGCACGGGATGGCAAGACAGTTATTTCACTGGAAAATGATGTCCTGAAATAAGGGTTGGAGGGTATTTCCGTCCATCACCAACGCGACACCCATGCGGAAAACTAGGGGCGGAAATCATGGATGCATCCATGATTGGATTTCCTAGATTACACACTGATCCATCATCCCCACTTGCTGTAAGACGATACTGCCCTTCTGCTCAAAATTATTTTAAAAAATTAATTCAGTATTATGATATGCTGACTGCATGTGGTAATGTACATGAAAAAAAATATCACCACTTGATTTGCTAGAGTACAAAACTAAATGTTTTCATGCACAAGCATAAGTTATGGCAAATTTTGTGTGCCAACCAAAAAAAAGTGGAATCTTACAGCTAAATTGCTTTGTATGGCATTGCATGCCCATGTCCATCACTTGTTATGAACAATAATTTTTTTTGTATTGCAGACAAAATATTCAAACATTGAATGGGGGAAGAAAGGAATGGCAAAAAGTTTTCATAAGTACATGGTACTATGACATAAAATTCAATCAAAATGAGTAGTTGAGCATCAGCTTTGTGGTACATTCTCTCTTGTTTTTTTTTTTTTCTTCCAAATGTGGAGTTAGAAATTTATGTCTTGAAATTAGTGTTACCCTCAATACTTTGACCGTATTCTATTTGGTTTTTTTCTTCAAGATAAAAATTCCATCACGATGAGTAGTTGGGCGTTAGCTTTGTGGTACATTCTCTCTTTTTTTTCAAATGAGAAGTTAGGAATTTGTCTCTTGAAATTAGTGTTATCCCTCAAAACTTTGACCCTATTCTGTTTGGAATTTTTTTCATGACAAACATTTCTGATTCCATAAGCAATATATCTTAGATTGTCTAGATTTAACTAATAGGGTAGATATGGCTCTGGTCTCCTGGATCTGAAAAGAATTCAACTATGATAAGGAATTGCAAGTTAGCTAATTGTTACTTAACTAATTGGTTAATTTGTTAAAAAAGTTACCCTTAATATCATGACAAAATGAGTAAATTTGGGTAGTGTACCAATGGGGTAATTTGTTAAAAAAAATTAGCCTCTAATATCAAGACAAAATGAGTAAAATTTGACTTGAAACATGGGCACACTAAGGGTCACATGCATATATAGTAGGACCATGAAAAGAGTTGAATATTGTTCGATTTGATCATGAGAACTGAGCAAGCGTTGTTGGTGACTTCCATATTAATTCTACCTGTAATGCTATATATCCAGAATATAGGGAACAATATCTAAGGATGACAAGTTTGTTTTGATGTTTTTTCAAGTATCTCAGCAATCAGAAATGTCGTGAACAATAGCCCATGCTGTGTAACACTACAAAGTGCCACTTATGATTGACCTAAATGTGGCTGGCAATACATCCAATATTGTTGACCAGGGCAACCCATTTGGGTATCACAGGTAACTTCAAAATTGATGAGAATTTAAGGCATGACAATGTCACAATTCAATCTCCTATAGGTGTGAAAAATGTGCAAGAAATGAACACATAGATGATTTGTAAGTAAACGCAAAGAGCAGTTAAATATATGCTCGTTGTTGTTGTTGTTGTTGTTATTATTATTATTATTATTATTATTTTGACTTCTAGTTATACATTTAGACTATTCTAAAGCAACTTCATGTTTTCTTCGACTTCCAAATCGGCTTGAATAATGCGGCAAATTAAATCAACATTAAATGGGCTAGGATGAACCATATTGCATATGATGTTCCTTGGATAGGTTTACTCTTGCAACCAAGAAGGCAGGTGTTGGTTCCTAGCTGGGTGGCTTATGCATTTATAAAAAGGACAAAAAGGATGGTAAACTCTCATTGGATGGCAAACTAATAAGGATGAAAAGGGAACTAAACATCTGATCCTTTATTGACAATTGTTTTACTTTTGGTCCTTTTTGACTATTTAGCATTTAATTTTTAGTCTCGCACGTATCTATATGGAGTCTGCATGCGCTTATATTACACATTCTTATTCTAGTTTATGGAGTATGGATTCTCCAATGTATACTATATGGTGCGGTGTACAACATGCATCATCTAACAACTATATACGACAGCGAGTTGTGAGTTGCATCTCATGCACGGATGTCCATCATGCGATGAATGATGCATGCAATGCACCATACCATGTGATGTATCATGTGTACAATAGAAAATGCATGAATATAATTATACTATTCTTATGCATACTTTTATCTTTCGGTGCACGGTTATTTGAAATCATGGAAGGTCAAATGTAAGTGTGTGAAAGGCCATCATGGGGAGAGGATCAAACTTTTGGCCCAAATGATGATCAAAGGACCGGGTGTCCATTGATCAGCACTTCAGGTAAACTAAACAATTCAATAATACCAAGGCATCACAACATGGCTAACCCATGGCATCCTTGTACTTAACCCGACAACACCATGACTCATCCAAGCATTTCTTTGAAAAAGCATCATGCCCTTTGCTTGGGTAGAAGGTTGGCCTCACGGATGAATTCACCGGCCAAGTTTTCTTTTGAGGACGTAAACATAATTAATGTCCTTGTATCGGTCCGTACCAAGACACGGCATGATGAGGATTGTGGACAATGCCTTGGGGACAGGGCGTTGTATGAGTTCCGGGTGCCGGGTTTGTTCTGATGGATTTCTTTGGCTGCCCTTGAAAATTCCTTAACGGAGGACACCAATGCTCCCTCCCTCTCTCTCCCACCCTCCCCCCTCCTCGGAAGGATGGAAAGCTGAGTCCCTGCGGCAGAACACTTGGGTCTTCCTGGTTGCACTGCCAGCAACAAAAAGCAAGGCAGAAAGGCAGACTGCCTTGCACCCACCCATGTGGTAGGGGCCCTGGTCTCACCAATAGGCACAGACCTAAGTAGGGCCCAGTGTAGGTGGACCCCACAGCCTGGAGTCCCTATCTGACCACGTCACGCTGTGTGTTTATGAGCAGGGGCCTCTGACCACATTACACTGTGTGTTTACGGGGACCCGCCAATGTGGTAAATTGCATTCCAAGCCTTATGCGAGAGAGTGAAATAGTGAGGTTTGAGCTTTTGAACGCAGTGCAAGAAAGCATCCGACTACTTAATTAAGTGGTTGAAGGAGCTAGGAGTGGTACAGACTACAGAATCCAAAAGATTGATTACTCTTAGAAAAAAAAGAAAAGAAAAAACAAGAAAGATTATATACGCAAAGTAACTGTCTTAAAAATGGAAAAGATTTTTTCTGAGAATTTTTTTTTTAATAATGGAACTATTTTAAAATATTCATTACGCTGTTCTAAACATTGACACTGGACTCTCTCTCTCTCTCTCTTTCACTCGCTTACTCTTTTATGTATGTTGTCTGGGTGGGAGATAGAGAGGTTCGTGACTGCATCTTGATATATAGTTGGTATGGCGTAGGTTTCACCTTTACCATCATAATGATAAATGGTTCGAAGAATAACAAACTAAAAGTGGAATATGGAACTCTCTCACACTCTGTCACACGCGCGTACGCCCACACATACATAGGGATAGGAGAGAGTCTCTAACCATACATACTGACATTAAGCTCTAGGAGAACGTTAGATGACATTCGACTACTTAATATATACCTTAAAGCCCTCTGATATATTCCAAACATATATCAGCAGACACTCAACTATACTGAATAGCTTGAGCCGTTAGTGAATCAAACCTGAGACAGGTAGAGAGGGATGTGCGCCGCATGTTGAACAGTGGAAAGAGTTCTAAGAATATCAAAATGGTCACACGTACAGAGGCTTCTGGCTGTGCATCGACAAACATAATGAAGAGAACGATATTATTAGGCAACATATATTTAATTCCGTGTAGAACGAGGAGAGGTGATGAGTTGAATACCTTTCGAAACAAAAGCTAACATATACAACACTGACTATTTCCAAAGCATTGTCTTTGTGAAAAAACAAATAAAATAAATGCATTTATTTACTGATTATTTTGAGCCATATATCAACAAAGAAGATGACGAAATGATGTCGAAAACTGCTGCATCTCAGGAAAAGAAGCCCGGACATCACAAGTTAAAATCAAAATTGTTCGGTAAATTTTGTAAATCTCACAAAAGAATCTTTGAAGTCATTCTAAATGTGAGAGCATTTGTGTGTCTCGAAGAGAGATCATGGTGATGGTCGTGGTGTTGGAATACCTATTATTGTTATCTGCGTGCGTGCGTGCGTGAGAGAGAGAGAGAGAGAGAGAGAGAGAGAGAGAGCGAAAGAGAGATCCCTCAAGTCCCATCAATATATTTTGAGGAACCGACACATCTGAACTCAGTGAGAATCTCAGCAGATAGAATAGTTCAGGGAATTTTTGTTCCGAGATATAATGACTCAGAGCTGTCCATGAATTCAGCAGCATCCAAACCTTAACTTCCAACTACACGTTATAAAGTACCAACTACGAATGAATCATCTACCGGTTAAGCAACAAATTAAGTAATTAAGGACTATTGGATGTGGACATCTTCGGTATTCACAAGAAGCTTCATATAAACATCGCTATAGAACCATGATGAGAAGAAAAATATCTCAAACATTTCCTTCTATTGTAGATGGGGAATCATCCGATAATGCATCCGTAAAAAGATATGAGATCTTGATGCAAGATTTCAATAAATTTTTTTATTATACAATGCTAATCAATACCTCCATTTCTATGTCATTTATGATTCGCACTGACCAAACCTTTGATTTTTCAAGATAAGAATGCCAGAAATGTCACTCTTATAGCGCAAATCTCTAAAAGCTCTAAGATTTTCTTTCCTGATGGGAAGCTCTCAAGATTTTCGATCCACAAAAATGGAAAGAAAAAAGGCAGGGAAAGATCACAGAAATCTTAAACCTTGAATTTCTAATCCTTGACAAGGGCTAGCTGTGGTGAAATAAAGCCCTCGAAGCCCTGCAAACAAAATGGAAACACCATCAGAACCAAATATGGAATGACTTACCCATTCATTTAGGGAGGGAGAGGGAGAGGGAGAGAGAGAGAGGGGCGGGGGGGGGGGGGGGGGGGGGGGGGGGGGGGGGGGGGGGGGGGGGGGGGCATGCTTGGCTCCTTGCACGCCACCCACAGCAGCCAATCTCACAACTAATTGGTCTATGCGTGTGGCATACAGGGAGCCAGGCAGGACCCATTTCACCTGTTCCTTCTCGCCATAACCATTTCGTCCCTCCGGGCAGAGAGGAAAACTCACTACTTCTATGAAGAATAGGAAAGAGAGAACACTCCACTTCCTTCTCCCATCATCACCTCTACACCTCTCTGAGAGAGGGAAAAACCATTCCCTCGAAGCAACTTCTCTCCTGCATGCCACCATCACCTAAAAGAAACCACATCTCACCTCACCGTCACCTCCTTCTCCTTGCACAGGAAGAAGACCCACTTCCTCTAAAACCTTACACCACCTAATCTAAAGAGAGAACGAAAGAGAGAGAGGTGAGGGAATGGGGGGCCAACGGGTGAGGTGATGGAGGATTTATAGGCCAGAGAGGGGAGGATTTTCTTACTACAAAGTGGACAACCATTAAAATATTTCCAAAAAGAGCCCCTGCTTAGGGCGTTAAGCTCACCACCCACCCTCAGGAATATCTCACCCTCATCCCCCTAAACATGGTAAATCCTAGCTAGCTAGGGTTTAGCTGGTTCTCTCTGGACCTGGCTGCAAGCATGGGTTTGGATAGATGTGTGTGAGAGAGGGCGAGCTTGCAGGGCCTCTCTCTCAGAGAACAGAAAAGCCTGGTAGCTTTCCTCACCCCACTCTGAGGGATGTTTCTTTTCTCCTCTCTTCTGCTGTGGTGTTTGTCTGGAGCACTTGGATTAACTCAGATTCTTTTCGCCAACCTCACCCGACCAGTCAGGAATAAGATAATATTTTTGTTTACTTTTAGGTCCCATGCTCTTTTGTAATTCACATAATTTTCCCATGTGATTCTTATACATGTAATAGCTTTAAATTGTCTACTTGTTTATGAGGACTGAGGTTGTCAAGAGGCAATATATAGACTGATCGGATTTAGTCGCACTCAAGACGGTTTGAATGCCTATGGAATTTTTCAAGTCATCTGACCATATTATATTGCTACATGTAGATAAATTTATTAAATAAACTTACTCTAATTTGTACTTTACAAATTTATTATCTGCAATGGATATATATAATGATCACTTAAAGTACAATACATGTTCAGCATATTACAAAACTTGAAATCGGTCGCGCCTATCATGGCCTCAAGCACTTGAGGAGCAACTCCCGTCACGTAGCTTTGATGCTATTACATCTCTTCAACATGAACCCTAGAACTACTAATGATCAAGATGTACCATCTAGCAGTTGATTACCATTATTCATTTTAGCCCCAAAATATACGGTTGTCTCTTAATGGTGGAATTAATATTGGCAATTAACAATTATGATTACGGAACTAGTCCAACATAATCACCTTGGATTTGGTGAATTTGAAGAATCATAACTTTCTTG
The DNA here is from genome assembly GCA_006176705.1 of Cocos nucifera. Taxonomy (NCBI): domain Eukaryota; kingdom Viridiplantae; phylum Streptophyta; class Magnoliopsida; order Arecales; family Arecaceae; genus Cocos; species Cocos nucifera. The sequence goes on from QRFJ01000775.1 coordinate 279,666, forward strand.
AATTTCATAGTAAAGCATGAAGCCAATAGGAAATTAGTAGGTGAAACTAAATTCCATAAATTATGATCTATTTTGTTGATGAATCCATAATGTAATTTAGGATGCATGCTATTTGAATTGTGCAAATGACATCTAGATGATATCCAAGGAAATATTTTCTTTTCAAAACATATATATATATATATATATATATTGCTAATTGATATTTAAAGTTTTTGCACTTCTTTTAATATGTATCGCCATAAAATCATGCTTATACAAAGGAAGTTGATTGACAAACACTAAGATAATTCACATAGATGTGCAAACAACTAAACACAAAAATACAGATTAATATTAAAATTAAAATTAAAATTATTGTAAGAAAACCAAAAGACTGCTTAAACTATATAAATATGTGAATTATTTTAGATAAACTATCCTACAGTGAACATCTCCTAATGAATTAGTGGATGTCCATGGCGTATTTGAATAGCAATTTCTATATACACTTATTTAACATGGTGAACTTGTTATATTATCCCCTTGCACAAATCCACACCTATTATATTATGGTGACCTTTTAGGGATCAAAGTGCTATTGGACAAATGATAACTTCTATAAAAATTGTTATTATGTGATGCAGATCTTAGTGCAATCTCATATAGAGGTTCTCTAGATACAGTATATCTCCCACATATCTTATGAAATTTTAGGGATCAAAGTGCTATTTGACAAAAAGGATAACTTATAGAAAAATTGTTATGATGTGATGCAGATCTTAGTGCAATCTCATATAGAGATTTTCTAGATACAGTATATCTCCTACATATCTCATGAAATTTCATATAGATATACTCCTTGACTCATGATAGGTTCAGTCCCTCATGTTTCTTTTGGAAAAAAAGAATCCTATAGGATACTGAATCTTCTAAAAATCTTTTTGAAATTTCATAACCGTACTTCTTAATAGAGTAAGATTTACTTTGTGTTTCATGGAGATTTTGTCAAGATAGTAATTAAATCTTCCATGTACAATTTGGAATCTCATAAAATCTACCTTTGGTCCATATAGATTTACTTGTCTTTTTCAGAAAGTATTTTAGAGATACTAATGCAAAAAAGCATCGCATTTACCAACAAGCAATATGGTCCTATACAGCCCATGGTTTTTGTATATAAAGGAATGAACTTTTTTTCCCACAATTGCATATCAGACATTAATTATACGGAACAAAATAGTTTACACTAGAATATCACATGTAAGCTACATGTGTTGTGGAGATGTGAAGCCACATGCATCAGTTCAGAATTCGCATTTTTTAGTAGAATATATTGAGAGGGAGGGAGGGAGGGAGGGAGGGGGAGAGAGAGAGAGAGAGCTATCATGACTACAAAAGGGGTCAACATCATACTAAATAAATTAGATTGAATTTAAGTGGAAGACTTAGTTGCTAGGATTTGGGAACATATATGAATAAAAGATGACTTGTAAATTGAATAATGTATGGCAAGTATAAGTCTAATTTCTATATTCTAACCACAATCTAATAAAGTCATATGGTTTAGAATGTTGTGGTTTAATTCCTAATTTATATATTATATTCCTTCAATATTTTGACTAGTTTCTTAAGTTGATCCAAATAATTTGAAACCTTATCTCTAATACCATGTTTAAGTGATGGTTAATCCTAGTTAACAAAAAAAGATGATGGTTAAGCTCCAATCCACTATTCTAACCCAATGTTCTCTTGCTTTTTTTTTTTTTGTTAAAAAAAAATTCAAAAAATGGCTGGCTTCTTATAATCTTTCTTTGTCTAATAATTTGATGCCAACTTATCAAGAACTTTGTATTATAAGTAGAGAGCCAAGTAGTTCATATTTATAAATTTTGATATATCATATTGTGATCTATAAAGTTGACAAGTGTATGATGGTAATTATGTTGTTACTCAGTACAACAGAAAGTGATTAGAAACCAATATTTACTTAAAGCACTTAATGTTAGGGACAAGCTTGACTATTTATGCAAAGCTTGAAACCGAATTTTATAAATATTAAACATTTGTCAATTTTGACCAATAAGTGTTTACTCTTAGAAGGAAAACAAATCTTAAGACATGACCAGGAGACTTATGTAAAAATAAAAAGTTATCTCAACAAAATCTTTAAGCATTAAATTTCATACATAGAGCATTTATCAAGATAATTAATTTTTGAAATTTGTCTTGGATACTGACATATCCACACCATTTTTATGGCAAGTATACTCTTCTTATGTACTTTTCTTAATCAACGAAAGGAGAAGCAATTATTATAATCCTCCACAGCACATGGCTTGTGGCAAAATATGCTTTTACAAACAAAAGGATACAATGAATTTTCTACAATAATAATGAATGCAAATTAAATAGAATTTGTTTGATGATAATCTAGCAAATTAATACATATTTATTGAACCAAAAAGTCTAGAATTGTGTGAAAACATTTTGGTCCAAACTTAAAATGAAGGTTGAAGATCAAGTTTTGTAGGGTTAAATAAATTGGTAGTTGACCTACAAATACTTGTTATATATAATAACAATTGACTATTAAATTTTGATTTCTAGTCTAGTGTAACTGTAAGTTAGTTAAGTTCATAGAAATATAAATACTTCAATTAAATTATATGCTTCAATAACAACTTGACTATTCTTTGTTATTTTGGATATAATGATTGTCTTTAAAAAATCTAATATATTTTTGCACCCATACCCTTGAAAATTTTGGATATTTATCTTCTGAATAATGATATTTATTACACACCATTGATATTTAAATTTAATTACATATATACTCTTCCAATTAAAAACCAGCTTAATCATGTTAAATCTAGCCCTTTAACAATAAAGTGTTTAAAATATCTTATTTGTTTACACCACATCCTAACACATAATGTCAATTCAAAAAGCTGGTTGGATATGGGCTACATGGGCAAGCCAAATGGGGCAAAGGAAGATTAATCAACAAAAAGTCTCAAAATGCCATGCCATCTAGTATAGATCAACTAATAGCAAATCTTCAAAAAGAACATCTTGGACAACTTGAATAAATTGGAAGGATGCAAACCTTGAAGTACCAAAGTGCAAAGTAAGAATTGAATAATAGGATGAAGTAATTGACCAGTAGATTAGAGTTGTACTTAGCCACCAGGCTGAGTTGCATGCCAACCTCCTACAAATTACTATAGCTAGTTGAAACGTCAAGATTTCAGGTCAAAATACCAAAATTTTAGATTAAAACATCAAGGGTACAAGTTGAACACCAAGAACATAGGTTGATTGATATACCAAGGATGGTGTAGTTTGAAACACCAAAGGCTTTGGTCGAAGCATTAGGGTGCAAGCCAAAATACTAGCCAAAATACTAGGGGTTCAAATTGATCGAGTAATTGTCAGTTGAGGGAGCGAAGGTTATTAGGTTAGGATAGAGCCTTAGTAGACTAAAGTCCAAAGATGACAGTTGGCCTCTCTCAAGTGCACCTCTTCTAAGAGGCCAATGGATATGATGTTAGATACATCTTATTATCATCCTGATCGTCAAGTAATGAGATGTGAAGAACATTATTTACACCACACACAAACAAATTTCTATAGTTTGAAGTTTGGTCAACAACAGACTATTGAACACAATCCAATATAGACCGACTAATACCAAGTCTCCCTAAAAGACATTTTGAGTAGGTTGAATAAGTTGGAAGGATGTAAACTATCAAGTACCAAAGTGTAGACTGAGAATCGATTAGTAGGATGAAGCACTTAATTAATAGGCGAAAGTTGTACTTAGCTACTAAGCCATTTTGCACACCAGCCCCTCCCAAGTAATTGAAAGTAGGCTAAAAGACCTAGAGTTTAGGAAGAAACACCAAGGTTTCAAACCAAAATACTAAAGAAACAAGCTAAAATAAAATATAGGAAAGAGAGTGCATGCCAAAACACCAAAGGTTTTAGTCGAAACACTAGGGTGTAGGCCAAAATATCGAAGGTTCAAGTCAAGTGATTATGAATTGAGGGGGCGAGAGCTGTTAATCAAGGATGAAATGTTAGTGGAGTAAAGTCTACGGATTCTAGTTGTTAGTAGTTATCACAACTTATATATAGGAGGAGAGGTTGAACTACCTACCATGCATGGCAATGGTAGCCCATATGGAACATGTATAGGAGGAGAGGTTGAACTACCTACCATGCATGGCAATGGTAGCCTATATGGAACATAATAGCAAGAACAAGTGTCCACATCGAATAGTCATTCCCATCTTCCCACTATCCAAGATGTAAGTAGAGGGGTGGCATTACCTATCATATATGGCAAAAGTAAACTATACAGTAAGAACAAGTGTCAAAAATAAGTAATGGAACATATCTTATTGATAAGAGGAATTACTCATAAATATTAAATTGTGATTGGTATAAAGAAAACCTTGGGCACAAATTGATTCTATTTTATCTTTACTTATCTTTGTATTAGCCTACTTTATCCTACACTATATTTACTAATAGGACTCTATCTTAGTAGTAGTGTTAATTTAAATTTCTCCTATTATAGCCTAAGTTATATTTTATTCTAATCCATTTTCTCTTTTTAATGGAGAAATTTCTTGAATGTTAAGTGTTGGTGCAGAAAATGGTACCAATGCTGGAGTTGCTGGACTGGACGAAGATGGGGCCGCTGATCGGACCTGCAAGAAGAAGTCCAAATCGAAGGTTGGTGACTCCGGGAGAATCCTTCGATGCTCAAGTCAGATCTCTGGCTAATAAGAATGAAATACTTAGGAGAATTAAGATGGAGATGAGAGCTTAGAAAAAAAATATATCTGAAGAATTTTTTATATAGATGGAGCTTATAACAAACTAATGGTGACAGCCATAACTGTCAGTTAGTGGGCCGCTCGGAGCCACGTGAAGTTTATTATGGAGGATGGTGTCCGTTGTCCCGACTTGCCAGTCCGTTGGAGATTAATAACCATAGTTCAGCCATTTTTGAGGTAGTCCATAGGTTGGCAGGTATTTGCTGAGTTGGGAGTTGAACTAGTGTGGATAACGAGATTCTTCTGCTAACTCTAGTTTGCACATCCAAGGCTCTCGATGTAGGAATGTCAAGATCCACCACCTACAGTAAGGTGTAGAAGTTCATATGAGAAGAAGCTCTATCGGTCCAAGACTCTTGACATGGGATCCAATTATAATAGCGAGATTTAACTGGAAGGAGATTCGGTTGAAGAGAAATTTGGCCAGCTTCGAGGTCGATCAAGCTGGGCTATGCAGGGGTCGAATACTTAGCCAAATACTTGGCTAACTGCTTAGATGACTATTTTCACTATTGAAGTTTGTCCGGATGAGGTTCGAGATGTCCTTTGAATTTTATAATTATCTAAAAGATTTGATAGTCAAAGCTAAGAAGATCGTTTAGCATGCATGAGTTGAAGATCAGCTATCCTAGAGTGAATTAGAGCTAGAATTCATACTGGTTGAAGTTCGGTGATGGTTGCTACCATCAAACAGAATCGCTCCAAGGGAGGACATCTTGCTGAACTTCGGCAAGAGCAGATTTATCATCAATATTAGTCTTCCTACTTCCAAGTTCAAAGTTCGAAAGAAGAAAGTATAAATACGAGTGTCAAAGTTTTTTTCTAACTTTCTGCTTCCATGAGATGGAGAATTTTGATATTATCTGCACTAACATCGAAACTTCTTCAATACACGATGATCCAAAAAAACTAGATTTCAAAATTTTCACTAAAGTGGTGCTCGAGGTACGATGTCAATAAAGTTCTACCAGCCATCCACGCCAGTCATGATGAGTGGGACACATGTCAGATGAAGATTAGATGGAGAAAACTTGCAATCATAATAGCCTCGAAACTTGCTTGGTTATTTAAGTTCCTCTTCCTCCTCCTTCGCTTTACTTTGATTGAGTCTTCTTCTCCTTCATTCGGTTTCTGCCTTCTTCTTATCCGAGAGTTTCAATCCTCCCCATTTTCTTTGGTCATAGATTTCTTCTCGCCCGATTTTCGCTCCGTAAATTGTCTTCTTGCCTTTTTCAACCAATCTAGGTTAGTTCCCAAACTTCTTTCTGATCATTTTGAAGCTTTTCATTTCTTGACCCTTTAGTTTCTTCAAAGAGATTTTATCCCTTATTTCTTCTAATTTTTAGGATCTTTTTTGGATTTAGTTTGATCTATATGTCCACTGAAGAATCCTGGTTGACTTGTTTCAGGAGTTCGTCCCACCTGGTCCTGATGGATCCAAATCTTAAGGAAGCCAAGCCCATTGAAGCACCTCATCCCTCTTTTGTCCTTAGCACCATTTCTTGTGTACTTCATTTTGATGATATTTCTTTGATACAGATCTAGTATGGGATACCCCCAAAATATGAGCTTGAGCTATTTGGACCAAGCAATCAAGCCTGCTCTCCTTCTCCAAATTATTTTTGCTTGTATATCGAGGCTTTTCATGCTAGACTTCAACTTTCGATCTCTTCCTCTATTGTAGTCCTCTTTAGATTTCTAAACATCTCATTTGCCTCCATGATGTCAAACTCGTTTAGGTTCATCATAGGGTTTCTTTTTTTGTACATTATGGCTGAGGTCTGACCTATAATTTTTCTATTTCATAACTTTTTCACTTTCAAACACTATCTTACTGCCAAAGATTAATGGTATGTCTTCCCTCAGTTTGAAAAGAAGGGATTGCCTAAGGATGTCTTTTTCTCCATTCATAACTAGAAAGAAAAATTTTTTTCATCTCATATCCTTCGTTCGAATTAGGACTTTCTTCATGGGGGGGTTTGAGAGACTCAGTTCGCTGAGTCCCTAGGCTAGAAAAAGAAGATCGAGACTCGACTAGTAAGTTAAGAAATTAATGAGCTCCTTCAATACCTAGTTTGTTGCATAATCAGACCCTATATAACCTTGGCCTTAGTCTTCTTGATCTGATAGGTGATTTTTCGTAATTTGTCAGTTATTCTCTATTCTTTCTTATGACCTTGATTTTTACTATCATAGAGATGACTCCGAAGGATCTAAACCATTTGTCATAGAAAATTCAGATCCTCAAGAGAAAGAATGGTCCTACAGGAGAGCCATCAAAAAGGGCCCGTGTTAAAGAAATGAGTTCGATTGTGCCGACCCAGGCTGCTTCTAATCTAGAAATTGCTGTGATCGCACCGAACCCAACCTTGCCTGATGAAACCATCATCCCCACACCTTTCGAGCAGGGAGTAGTGGAGAAGAAGAAGAAAAAGGATATTGCCAAGAAGGTTAGGAGGAAGGTTAGAGGCTCGATCGGTGAGAGCTTTGACTAGGAGCAGAATTTTTTGGATGATCGGAAGGTCGTTCATTCTTTGATGGACGGAAGTGTCCTCCTGCACATCATCGAGAAGATAGTTCGGACCAAAAGTATGAAGAGGTTTGAAGATTCTATTACCATTTTTCTCAAGGTAATCGATCTCTTCTGTGCTTGATTGAATGTCAATATACCTCGAAGTCATGATCTACTTTTTTCTTTGTTCTGTAGTTGGGATACTACTTGTATGCTCACTCAAAAGTGGCAAGTTTATACCAGGCCGAGGCTTCAAGAGCCCTTCAGAAAGTCTAGACGGAGACAACGAGTGTTCAGACTGAGGTCGACCATTTGAAGGTGGCTTTGAAAGTCTGGTTTATTGAGATCGAGCGCCTTCGAAAAGTGCTACTGAGGAAAGAACAAGCGTTAGCAGGACTGAAGGCTGCTTTGACCCTCGAGGAGGATAAAAGGAAGAAAGCAAAAGAGGAGGTCGGTGTTGAGAGAGAGAGCCATTAAAGCCTTCAAGTCCTTCAAGGCAATGGAGGATATCAAGATTGTCTTCACCCAAGAGGCCTTCTTGAAGGAATTCGAGATTTGCATGTAAAGGATCGCAAAGAAGTTTCCTGACATGGATCTCAATTTTTTGATGGAGGATTTCGGTGGTGAAGCAGGTCCCTCCAACACCGGTGCTGCCTCCCTAATTACTGAACCTGGCCCTAAAGCCTCTAAACCTACTGCCGCAACTCCCGAGCTTGCTTTGGAGCCTGAGATTGTAGAGAATGCTCCAACTTCGTCCGTCATCGTGCCTCCTGAGGTCGAAAACTTTTGATTGTTGTACCTTTCTTTTTATCTTTACTTTTTCTTGTATCCAAAAATATTTTGATTAATGAAATCAAGTTTCTCTTTCACAATGCCTTCATGTTGTAATGTTTTTATGCACTAAATGCAGTCTCCTATCGAAGCCGATCCTCTGCCTCAGAGTATTCTCCTGAAAACTCACATTAGGTATTTAGAGAAGAAAGTTCATCATACTAAAAAGAAATCAAAGAAAGTCAAAGATGAACTTCAAAAATCGAGAAAAAACTATTCAAAAATTAAGATTGAGATCACCCGCCTCGATCAAGCGCATAAAAAAGATTCCATGGACTATATTAGAAAGAAAAGAGATTTTGAAGTAGAACTCGAAGAGATCAAGAAGCGAGCTAGCAATAAATCTTGGATGTTAACCTCAAAATTCAGCTCTGAACACAGCAAGAGAAAAAATTTAACTATTGGAAGGGAGCTCATCGTGGTCCTCTGACAAGGTGCACTATGGTTGGGATTGGTCAAAGAAATTCTCCAACCTTCAGAAGAAGCTCCGTGATGCCAAAAGCACATATGATGATTATAGATTTGGTTGGATGAAAAAAATTTTCAACTTGAATAGAGGCTCAAAATTGCCAATAGTGAGGTGATCCATCTCCAAAAGTAGTTAGCCGACGGTCAACAAGCTAGTGTGAGCAAAGAATCAAAGTAGGTTGCCTTTTTAAGGAGGACCTTAGGCAATCTCTCTGAGACATACGGGAAGGAGAAGGCCAAACTTCAGTAGTTGACGATCCAATTGACTTATGAGTAGAAGACTGTTAAAGATGCAGAGGCCAAATCGACAGTCCTGAGGAAGAGACTATGCAAGTCACAAGATGATTGCCGAAAGGCTAATAAATTATTTTGTGAGAGCTTGCTAAAGAGGAAGGAGCTTGAGGAGGAGATCCATAGCTTGAAGCAGTCTTTAGTGATGGCAGGGGTCGGTAGTCCGAAGTCTGAAGGATCTGGTCCTTCATAGGACTTCGTCCGTTCTTCTTTTTGTACATGGTCTTTTAGACCTTCGTTTGTAATGAATTTCAATTTCAATGAAATGATATTTTCTTCAATTGCCTTTTTTTTGCATTGTCTAGATTTGATGTCTTGATTTCTTCATTTCCTCATCGTGCTTAACGTGGACAGCATCTTCAAGATGATCTCTCATTTTGAGTAATTAGAGGTCTTCGCCCACGTTAGGATTAGGTTCTCCTTCTATTCCTAACGTGGTTAGCTTTTATCCTTGTCAGGATGAGGTTCTCCTCTTATTCCTGATAAGGTAGCCAGGACATTGAAGAACCGTTAAGAGGGCCTCTCTCCATTTTCTCTTGTCTTGAAAATTGGAGGTCTTCATCTTTGCCGCAATAGGATTAATCTCTTGTCTTGAATAATCGGAGGCCTTCACTTCACCCTCACTATGATGAGGCTAACATCCTATCTTAAATAATCAGAGGTTTTCACTTCATCCTCGCTACGATGAGATTAACATCCTATCTTAAATAACTAGAGACCTTCATTTCACCCTCACTATGACGAGATTAACATCCTATCTTAAATAACTGGAGGCCTTCACTTCACCTGCACTACGATAAGATTAACATCTTATCTTAAATAATTGGAGGCCTTCATCCTCGTTATGATGAAGTTAATCTTCTATCTTAAATAACCGAAGGTCTTCACTTCATCTTCGCTACGATGAAGTTAACCTCCTGTCTTAAATAATTGGAGGCCTTCACTTGGAGTTTAGTTGAATTATTTTCTATTATCATAATTTTGCATCCAAAATAAGGATGTTAAAGTAAAAAAAATTTATTGGGATGAGATCATTGATAGTACATTCATAAATTTTTTGAATTTCATGATCGTAGGAGTACAGCTCTTTCGAGCTCTTTTAGATAATAAGACTCAGGTCGAGCAATTTTCATAACTTCATAGGGACCTTCCTAGTTAGGGATGAGCTTTTCTTGATTTTATGACTGTGAGATATATGCTCATCGAGGTACTAGATCTCCCACTCTAAAAATTTTGTTCCTGACCTTGGTGTTACAATAGCGGACCACTTTTTAACTGTATGCCGTCATTCGAATTTGGGCCTTCTCCCACTTTTCCTCCACCAAGTCGAGGTTCGCTCAGAGGTCTTGTGAGTTATTTTGCTTATTAAAACCTTCAACTCAAGTAGAAGAAAGTCCAACTCGACTGGTATTACTGCTTCTATTCCAAAAGTTAGGACGAAAGGAGTTTTCCTAGTTGGCAACCTCTGGGTGGTCCTGTATGCCCAGAGAACAAAATAGAGTTTATCCACCTATGTTTTCTTCGCTCTCTCAAACCTTGCTTTGATCCCTTGTAGCAGAGTCCTATTTATTATCTTGGCTTCACCATTTGCTTATGGATGAGCTACTGACGTAAAGTGATGGGAGATATTCAAATCTTTATAAAACTTAGTGAATTTTGCTCCCATGAATTGGTGCCCATTATCTATGATGAGAGTTTGAGGTAGGCCGAACATGCAAACTATTAATTTTCAGACGAAGTCCTGCATTTTAGCTTCAGTAATCTTTATCAGGAGCTCGATTTCTATCTATTTGATAAAATAATCCACAGCTACCAGAAGAAATCTCTGCTGTCCGGAGGCTATGGAAAAAGGGTCCAAGTATGTCTATTCCCCATTGTATAAATGACCAAGGAGCACTCAAAGATGCGAGTTGTGAAGCTGGCTATCTTTGAATGTTGGCATTTTTTTTACATCAATCACACTTCTTTACATAGTCAGTCGCATCCTGCTGCATAGTCGGCCAGTAGTACCTTTGGCAAAGAAATTTATAAGACAATGATCTAGCCCCAAGATGATTTCCACATATACCTTCATGAACTTCCTTCAAGGCATATTTGGCTTCTGAAGGTCAGAGACATCGAAGGAGCGACAGAGAATACGATCTTTTGTATAGCTTGTTTTTATATAAAATATAATGGAAGGCCTGATTTCTTAATTTTCGAGCTTCCTTAGGATCTCTAGGAAGAATTTCATCTTTGAGATATAATATTAGAGGATCAATCCAGTTGGACTCATGATCGACCTACATTACTGCTAGAGATTCCTTCAAACTTGGATGTTGCAGAACTTCAAAGAAGACCTCCTTAGGTAGTTCATGGAGAGCCAAAATGGCCAACTTGGAAAGAAGGTCAGCTTTAGTATTTTTTTTCCTAGGAATCTATTGGATACCAAAGCCACTAAAGGCTAAGATCAAGTTTTTCACTTTTTTCAAGTACTTTACCATACTTTCCTCCCAAGCTTCATAAGTGCCATTAACCTGCCCCACTACTAATTGGAAAACTATAAATCTTCACATAGTCTACTCCTAGTTTTTTAGCTATTCTTAGCCCAGCAATCAGAGCTTTATACTCTGCTCAATTATTTATTGAAGAAAACTCAAAATATAGTGCGTACTCAGCAATAATTTTCTTCGGACTGATTAGAATCAAGCCTGCACCTATCCCGGAGGCATTAGATGAACCGTCAACATACAAAATCCAAGAGTCTTTGGAAAGGTCAACATTTTCTTCGGTGAGGTTCGATGGTGGACTGGAGGTATTACATGCTTGTTGCTCTGGCTCGATCGGGTTTGAAATTATACATTTATATCTGCCAATATCTGAGCTTTAATAGAGGGTCGAGGTTAGAAATTGATATCGAACTCGGTCAACTCAATGACCCATTTTGCTATTTCTACAGAGGTATCAGGTCGGTGAAAAACTGCTTTGATAGATTGATTAGTAAGAAGAGTAATAGTATGTCCTTAGAATATGGTCGGAGCTTCCTAGCTGCAATCAATAAGACAAAAGTCAGTTTTTCTAATTTGGTATACCTTATTTTTGCATCCTTCAGAATTTGGCTTATATAATAAATTGGCTTCTGAAGTTTAGCATATTCTTAGACCAAAATGGCTCCAATGGTTGCTGGAGATATAGCCAGGTATAGGAATAATTCTTCTCTGGACTTGGATTTGGCAAAGAGAGGGGGTGAGCTCAAATAGTTCTTTAGTTCTTCAAAGACTTATTGACATTCAGGGATCCAATTGAACTTCTTAGGTTGTTTAAGCACCTGGAAGAAGGGCATACAGTGTTCTGCCGATCCCAAAATAAAAAGATTCAAAGCTGCAACTTTGCCCATAAGGCGTTGGACTTTCTTTATTATTTTTGGGACAGTCATCTCTTGAATGGCTTTGATCTTCTTTGGATTCATCTCGATGCAATGTCTCGATACTATAAATTTCAAGAATTTTTTTGAAGTTACTCCGAAAGCATATTTGGTTAGATTCAGCTTCATTTTATATCTTCGGAGGGTGCTGAAGGTTTCTTCAAGATTGGCAATGTGATTTGATGTAGGTCGGCTTATTACAAGCATGTCGCCTACATAAACCTCAATGTTGTGATCGATCTACTCCTTGAAGATCCTATTCACTAGACGTTGATAAGTGGCATCCGTATTCTTTAATCCAAATGGCATAATCCTATAGCAATAAAGATCATGATCAGTAATAAAAGTAGTTTTCTCCTCATCTTCTGGTGCCATCCAAATTTGATTGTAATCGAAAAAGACATCCATGAAAGTGAGGAGTTCATGGCCCAAGGTCGCATCTACTAGTTGGTCAATTCTTGACAAGGGATAGCTATCCTTTGGATAGACTTTGTTCAAGTCTGTGAAGTCTATGCATATCCTCTACTTATCATTTATTTTTTTGATGAGGATGATGTTGGCGATCCAGTCTGGATAGGATACTTCTCTAATAAACTTAGCTTTGAGGAGTTTGTTAACCTCATCCGTAATGGCTTTTTGTTGCTCTAGTGCAAAGCTGTTCTTCTTTTATTTTATTGGCCGATGTTTAGGATCTATGGTTAGACGATGTTCCATCACCTCTTCATCAATTTCAGATATATCTATGGGCATCCAGGCGAAGATGTTGACATTTCTTCGCAAAAATATAACAAACTACCTCCTGACCTCTTCCCTCAGGTTGGAGTCAATTTGTATAGTATAATCTTCATGTCCATCATTTAATGGAACCTCAACTACGTCCTCAATTGATTCTCCTTATTCTTCCCTCAAATCATTATAGGCGTCAAGCCTATCTACCGGATAAGATTCCACTTGCCTTCCATCTTGTAAAGCAATAGTGTAGCAATGCCATGCAAGAGTTTGATTTCCTCTGACCTCTTCGATCTCATAACTTATTGAAAACTTCATCTTTAAGTAATAAGTTGAAACTACTGTCCAAAGTGCATTCAAGCCATATTGGCCAAAAATTGCATTATAAGCTGAAGGAGTCTTTACTACCAAAAAAATTACTTGGGTCTTTGATTATCTTAGGTACCGACCTGCCATAATAGATAGAGTTATTATTTCTTTGATCAGTACTACATCATCGATGGATCCCACTAGTGGAGAGCTTATTGGATCCATTCTACTATCAGGTATAGCCATTTTAGAGAATGCATCATAAAATAAAACATTAGCAGAGCTTTCATTATCAATTAAAATGTGGCATACATCGTAGCCAGCAATTTTTAAAGAAACTACAACTATGTCATTATGTGAAAATTGAACTTTTCGGGCATCTTCTTCAGTGAAGGCAATCGATTCCTCAGTCCTCTACCTCTTCGTCGGCTCTATCATCCCACTGGTCCCCTCTTGCCAATGTCTCCTAGTGATAGTGTTGATAATTTCAAGTGAAAGTCGATCTTCTTGCGGCTCATTCCTTCAAGGTGGTTCAGGATGCGGTAAGGCTCTTGGCTGATCCTCCCTCCTTCCTGATTGATGTTTCAAAAAGTGATCCAACCATATTTGTCTAATAAGCTCCTCGATCTCATCTTGAAGTTGGATGCACTCTTCAGTATCATGATCATGGTCATGATGATAAAGGCAATACTTATTAGGATTGCACTTACTAGGATGAGTTTGTATCTTCTCTAATCTTGGTAACCGCTCTTTAATCTCCATCAGCATCTAAGTCTTTGGGACATTCAAAGGAGTATAGTTGTGGAATCTTTGAGGAGGGGAGTTTCGCTATGCCCTTCGATCGGGGCTTCTTAGTTGACGAGCTCGAGGAGGAGTTCAGATTTGTCTACGCTTAGGAGAAGTTCTAGAGCACGATTGAGCTTCACTCGACTTTTTCATGACTGTGGGCTTGCTTGATTCGCCTGCCTGCTGCTCTCTTGCAGTCTCATCATCCTTTATTTTGAAGGCTTCTTTCATTCGAACATAACCATCAGCTCGGGCCAGCATCTCAGTAAAGTCCCTGAGGTACTTTCTCTCCAGGAAGGAAAGAAGATCATTCTTCTGAAGATTGTCCTTCAATGTGGCCATGGCTATAGATTGATCTAAGTTTCGAACCTCCAGTGCAGTGATATTGAAGCGGCTGACGTAAGTTTGGATGGACTTCCCTTTCTTCTGCTTGATGTTGATGAAAAAATTTGAACCTCGCTTTGAACGTCGATTGCTGATGAAGTGAGCCACAAAATGATGACTCATCTAATTAAAAAAATAGATCATACCTAACTTAAGATTCGAGTATCAATTTTTTGCTATTTTCTTTAGAATTGAGAGAAAAGCTTGGCACAGAATAACATCTAGTGCATCATGATCCGAAAGGCCTCTAGATGGTCGATCGGATCCAAGGTCCCATCGTAACTCTTAAATTGAGAAAGTTTGAAGTTCGACGGGATGGGCTCTTGCATAATTTGAAGAGAGAATGGAGGGTTGGTACGGACATCATCAACATGGGCAAGGATAGCATGGTAGAGTTTCTTGATCCGCTGATTCATCTTCTAAAGTTTTTGATCGAGATCTTCTTGATCATGAAGCTCGAGGATCCTCTGGCTAAATGGCGACAACGATCTTCCGAGGTAGAGTCATGGTCAGAATAGGGGCTCGTCGCTCTCTGCTTTTCCTTCCCCAGGGTTATTGGCCGGCTTCCTCAGGTGTGCCTTCCTTGCATCGAGTCCCAATATTTTGGTAAAGTTTCCTCTGTCTAGACCAGTGCTGGAGGTTGCTGCATAGCCTGCACTGCTTCAATGAGGCCCTTAACTTGCTAAATCAATAGGTTAAACTACTCTAAATTCACCATAGCTACTGATGGAGGAGATTGAGGTGCTGATGATGGGATCAAAGCGACTAGATCTGGTGGTGGAGGTAGTAGATCATCTAGTAGAAGCCTTCCTTGGTAGCATCTTTCAAAAGCAAATAGTAGTCAGAAGAAGAGGAACATGAGGGGTTGAGAGTACAAGAAGAAGAGAAAGATCTACTAAGCACTCCTTTTAGAACAAGAGCTCAGACCCTTCCTCTAGTGCCAATCCTATTCGTGCAGAAAATGGTGCCGATGGTGGAGTCGCTGGAGTGGATGGAGATGGGGCCACTGATGGAACCTATAAGAAGAAGTCCAAACCAGAGGTGGGTGGCTCCGATAGGATCCTCTGATGCTCAAGTCAATTCTCTGGCCAACAAGAATGGAATATGCTCAAGAGAATTAAGATGAAGATGAGAGCTTAGAGAAAAATATATTTGAAGAATCTCTTATATAGATGGAGCTTGTAACAAACTGATGGTGACAGCCATAATTATCAGTTAGTGGGCTGCTCGAGGCCATGTAAAGTTTATTATGGAGGATGGTGTTCGTTGTCATGACTTGCCAGTCCGTTGGAGATTAATAGCCATAGTTCAGCCATTTTCAAGGTAGTCCATAGGTTGGCGGGTATTTATTGAGTTGGGAGTTGAACTAGTGTGGATGACCAGGTTCTTCTGCTAACTCTAGTTTGCACACCCAAGGCTCTCAATGTAGGAATGTCAAGATCCGCCACTTATAGTAAGGTGTAGAAGTTCGTCTGAGGAGAAGCTCTGCCAGTCCAAAACTCTTGATGTGGGATCCAATTGTAATGACAAGATTTGATTGGAAGTAAATCTGGTTGAAGAGGAGTTCGGTCTGATTTGAGGTCAATCAGGTTGGACTATGCAGGGATCGAATACTTAGCCAAATACTTGGCTAACCGCTTAGGTGACTATTTTCATTGTTCAAGTTTGTTTGGATAAGGTTTGAGACGTCCTTCGGATTTTGTAATTATCTGAAAGATCTGATAGTCAAAGCTAAGAAGATCATTCGGCATGCACAAGTTGAAGGTCGGCTATCCCAGAGTGAATTAAAGCTAGAATTTATACTAGTTGAAGTTCGATCATGGTTGCCACCATCAAACAAAATTGCTCCGAGGTAGGGCATCTTGTTGAACTTTGATAGGAGTAGATTTATCACCAACACTAGGCATCTAGATCTATATTATGCTCATTATCTTTCCTTCTTTTAATTATCCAGTTTTAGCCACTCTAATGTCAGTGGAATGCGCATACATCTGGATACAAGTTTTATCATCTTTCTTGGTTATAAAAAAAAGATATGCCACTAATATAGGTTGAATAGAAACCCACATCGATTAATACAAATGGAATGGAAGCCTATTCATTTGTGATATTTTGAAGTATTTCTATTTACTCTATAAAGTTTGTATTTATTCTAAAGCATTTATATTTATTCTAAATTTATTTTTATTTATTCCAAAAAAGTTTATACTTATTTTGAAAGGGTTTGAATTTATTTTATCCAAAATTTATATTTATCTCACTATAAGAATTCAGACTATTAGCGATGGCTAACTACCATCGCTAATAGCGCTAATAAATCTACCATTGCTAATACTATCATAAAAGCTAATCTAAAAAATTTTTATCGCTAATTACCATTATTAGTGATAAAAAAAAGCCATCGCTAATAAGACTATTAGTGATGACTCTAGAGAGAAAATAATTTTATTACTAATTATTTTTTAATATTTAAATTAATTTTTTTAAAAAATTAAAAAATCTTAGTGATGGCATTTTTATGGCTAATGCCATCGTTAATAATTATTAACGACCAAAAATACCATCGCTAATATCATTTCTATTTTTTTTAAATTTTTAAATAAAAAATTATTTTAAGAAATATTAGTGATAGTGATTTGGTTTATAAAACCGTCAATGGCAATAGCCATTGCTAATACTAATGCTAATAATTAATTTTTTTAAAAAATATTAATAATAATATTTATTTAAAAATTTATTTTAATTAATCATAATAAATTATATTTTTAATATTTATTATAATTAAAATTTAAAGATAATATGATAATAAAAAATTAAAAATTAATTATATTATATTAAAACTATAAATTATATAATTTTTTTATAAGTAGTATCAAAAAAATATAATAAATAAAATAAAAGATTCGATCCTCATCGTCGTTTGCCTCCTCTTGCATCTCTCCAGTAACTGGTGGATTAGAGCTAGATATCCCAGTATCCTATAACAAAAAAAATAAAATAATATTATTAAGTTTTGATATGAAGGTATATCTTTCGATACACTTTTTTGATTTTTGAATAGATTGTTTCTACATGTTTCATTTGATGATACAGAGCTATAGACTTCCTGGCCCATTGATTGAATTGTTAGATTGAATTTTTAGCCCCTAGATCCTCTTTTCGGACTCAAACCTAAATATATGAAGCTTCTAAATATAAAAACTTAAAATAAGTAAAAGCGTTTAATAATATAATTACCTGATAGGATGATTGAGATGATGAGCCTAGTTGGTCGTGCAGCTATGGATCTTGAAGAAGCTCCAAGACTATATCGCAAATGGCATCCAGGAGGCTCTAAGGTTGCTGGCTCAGAAGCCTCTCCATGACCTCCTTCATGTGCGCATCGCTCTAGGTCTGGGACGTCGATGCCTATGAGAACGTTGAAGGATATCGAGATGGTGGAGGATCTAAGTTGTAGCCGAATTTTATGACCCGACTCCTACTTACCCTCTAGTGGCACTGAGACATCCCCCAAGGTTAAGGGAGGGCTGAGAAGATGGATCATTACCGTACCTCTCAGCAATATACGTCGCATAATGGATCTGCATAGTTTAGAAATATATTAGTTCTAATATAAAAATAAAATTTTATAACAACTTAATAAATAAAATTTGAAGTTCTTACCATGATCTATTACGACATAGAATTTAAATAGTCACTAGTCCTCCTAGACTGGTATGTGGCCCACCATAACTGTAGCTGATCTAGTGGACAATCTAGCTACCATATCTATAATAAATAATAAAACTAAATTAATTAAAATATGCATATAAAATTTTTTATAGTTTTAGTAAAGAGTTTTGGTATTCATTTCTTACCAGTCTATCAGCCACAATATGTGTGCCGATCGAGCCACCCGTATGCCTAATTGGATCCTATTGGATGGTCCGATTCTATCAGTCTCTCTATCGCCTACTAGAGTACTCCTTACTACTCCACTAGTCATAGAGGGCCTGTCATATGTCCACCTGCATCTAGTGATTCATGAAAGACCTTCAGTCCGATGGTGACTGAAAATTAGAGTGCTGGATGGCAGACTACCTGAGGCTGTAGAGGCCATCTCAGAGCCTCCATGTGGCCACCACCTCAAAGGTCTGACGGCCAATCTCCTTATCTTAGAAAATCTCAAATTGGTAGTACTCCTGCAAGATAAAAGCAAGTATGTATTAATATATAATTAAAAAACCAATATATCAATAATTTAAAAATTAAATTAGTTTTGACTTACTAGAAATATCTTTTAGGTTGCATCATGAGCTCCAGACGGCTAGCTAGAGAACACATTCACTGGCCTCAGTATCAAGCATCGGATGATGCTGGTAACCATATGAGATACTCCAGACTCTCTAAACATGCTGCAAAATTAATTTTAAAAAATAAATGTTAATTGTATAATGGATAAATTCTAAACATATTAGTCAAAGTTATAGTACTTACGAGCGCCTCTGAATGTGGATGAGCTGTCTATCCTCTGGCCGAGTCGGAGGTGCCACGAGCTGGGCATGGGTTCTCAACCATGACTCTATGTCTGGGAGTCAGTTGCTATTGCATGTGACTATGGAGTCACTGGTGATCTCCTATTATACAAACCTGAGCGTAAAATATCTAATATAAAGAATGTTATATTAGTTAGTGTTGGAGAATTTTTATGCCTGCCGAAGATATGAGAATTTAGGCCAAACTTAAAGTCATCAAGAGATGGAAGTCAAAGTCATAATATAGGTTGATTGAAGGTCTTCAGAAAGCTAAGGTTGAGGTCCTACTTCAGGCCGAACTTGAAGTCATCAAGAAATGAAAGCCAAAGTCATAATATAAGCTGATTGAAGGTCTTTAGAAGACTGAGGCCACGGATTTATTTCAGGCTAAACTTGAAGTCATTGAAAGATGGAAGCCAAAGTCACAATATAGGCTGATTGAAGGTCTTTAGAAGCCTGAGGCTGAGGTTCTGTTTCAGGCCGAACTAGAAGTCATCAAAAGATGAAAGCCAAAGTTACAATATAGGCTGATTGAAGGTCATCTAAGGCTGAGGTCGAGGTCCTATTTTAGGCCAAACTTGAAGTCATCAAGAGATGGAAGTCAAAAGTCATAATATAGGCTGATTGAAGGTCCTTAAGAAGGCTGAGGCCGAGGTCTTATTTCAGGCCGAATTTGAAAGTCATCAAGAGATAGAAGCCAAAGTCATAATATAGGCTGATTGAAGGTCTTATCGAAGGCTGAGGCCAAGGTCCTATTTCCGACCAAATTTAAAGTCATCAAGAGATGGAAGCCAAAGTCATATATAGGCTAATTGAAGGTCCTCAGAAGGCTGAGGTTGAGGTCCTATTTCAGGCCAAACTTGAAGTCATCAAGAGATGAAAAGCCATAGTTATAATATAGGCTGATTGAAGGTTTTCAGAAGACTGAGGCCAAGGTCCTATTTTAGGTTAAACTTGAAGTTATCAAGAGATGAAAGCTAGTCACAATGTAGGCTGAATTGAAGATCATTAAAGGCTGAGGCCGAGATCCTATTTTAGATCAAATTTGAAGTCATCAAGAGATGGAAGCTAGGATCATAATGTTAGCTGAATTGAAGATCATCGAAGGCTGAGGTCGAGGTCCTATTTTAGGCCAAACTTGAAGTTATCAAAAGATTGAAGTTTCCACTCTTGGCTCTAGATTGTCAACTTTCCTCCTGCATGCCATGAGGGGACAATACTTGACATGATTCTTGAGAATATTCTAGTGGACAAACAAAATATCTCTAACAACTTACTGCTCTTCAGAATATTTTAGTGGATAAATAAAATATCTTTGATAACTCACTGCTCTCTTATGATGAACAACCCATAACCCATCCTAACAAACTCTGAACCCTTTTATAAAAGAAAAAAAAAGAGGGACCCCAAGGTATGTAGACTCTTCTCTCCAAACGCTCATCTTCTTCCTTTTATTGAATGAAAAATTGACTTGAGCGTTGGCAGGTTCCCATCGGAGCTAACTTCAATTGAGGACTTCTCTTTCCAATATGGTCACCTCCATCTTGTCATCGTCGACTTACCGTCGTGCACAACTTCAGCCAATCCGACCTCGAGATGGATTTCTGCATCAACAGATGATGTTAGAGAAAAGGGCCTTTGAGCCTGTTTATAGAAAGAAATGAGCATCCAGTTAGAGAAGCTCCATTGCGTTGCTCCAATATCGATAAGATTCAGCATCCATCTTCAATAGATCCTATCCAGGATCAAACTGGAGGTTCCAAATGAGGAGAGAAAAGCTCAAGCAAGAAAGGAGATGATGATAAGGATGATTTGGACCAACAAAGAGCCATAAGATTCAGATAAGAAATATAATTATGTAAATTTTTTTAGTTATATTATATTCTTGATTTTTCATCCATTCTCTTAAGTTCTAGATAGAATAAAATATTAGAAGGGAGATCTTCATTTGCACTCCGATATACTGGGCAAAATAAAAGCAACCTCTAAAATTCAAAATGAAATGAACAGATTAAGATCCTAGGAGAGATGAAAAAATGAAGTGGTATCATAAAAATTAGAGGAGAGCAAAGAGAGGCTTTTCCATTTTGGCGGTCACTTTGGCATGAATCTACTGTTATACTTATTGCATCTTTATTGGGACATGCTGATAGGTTTAGGCTACCGGTTGTTATGGTAGGATTGAGATATCATTTTTGTTCATTATTCTCATGGGTCACAAACTTATTTAGATCAGATCAGAGCTATATTCTTCATGCTAAGGTTATCTAGTCTTTGATAAGCCATTGTCAGCTATGATTATTCATTCAAGTGCCATGGCCTCATTCTTCAACTCTGTGCCAAGTTTTTCAATTATGCCATGCAGGGATATGCCATTTTCTTAGATATTGTTGTAGCTATTTATTACTTTTAATATGTTGCTTTGCTAAATAAAATATGTACACTACTATAAAAAAGGACTATAGTAGTGGTTCATAATCGCTGTCGTAGTCCAAAAAATCGCTGCCATAGGCTAGCAGCGATTTTCTAACTGCTACTACTGCAACTGTCACCGTAGCTTTATGGCAGTGGTTGTCTATGGCAGCATTTTTCTAACCGCTACTACTGCGACTGTCGCCGTAGCTTTATGGCAGTGGTTGTTGTAGTGGTTGTTTAAATTGCTACCATAGATAGCCTATTGCAGCAGTTTATAAATCGCTACAATAGATCGACCTACAGTAGCGGTTATGTAACCGCTGTCATAGATAATCTATGGCAGTGGTTACATAACTGCTGCCATAGGTAATTTATAGCAATAATTTTTTAACCACTGCTATAGATCTAATACAGCGATTGACACTATTTACACCAGCAACCTATGATAGCGGTTGGTATGGATATGATAGAGATTATAAAATCACTGTCGTAGATCTTGAATAATTAAAAAAATAAAATTTTTATTTTTTATATATTTTATCTAATAAATATAGATATATAACATAAGAAAATATAATAAATATAAAAATTATTTTAAAATACTAAAATTTTATTATTGAATAAAATTTATTATAATATTTTTTTTTAAAAAAAATAAAATACATCAAAAGTCTCCTAAATCTACATCATCATTATCGTCATCGAAAGTTGGAGCTGGAATGCGGGCCAACATATTCTCGAAGCCTGTGACTTCAAAACGCGCACTGAGCATCGACATCATATCTCTCATGATGCCCTTCAAATGAGATGCGCGCTCCTTAGCCCGATATGCTCGCATCGCAGCATGATCTGCCCGAGCCAATGCCTCCTCAAGCTCCTCTCGATTGACGACATCAAAAGTCTATGAGGAGATGCTCACCTCAGATCAGTAGCTCATCGACATGTGTCCGGACCTGCATCGGATCCTCCTAGAGTGCTCAAGCCCCAACATTTGAGATAGATGGTCATGGGGCCCAGAGATATCTAGGACCTCGCTCGCGAGCGCATTTAATTGATCCTATAATTATAAATTAAAATAAAATTTTATAAAAAATGCTATAATACTAATCATATATACTAATATATTTAATACTTACAAAAATACGTTCGATCGCGATGTTCATTGGCCCGCCCGTCTTGTCCATGCGGTTGGATCGAAAGATCTCACTACAACTGGGCATCACTCTATCTCTCATTAGCTATAACAAAAAATAAATTTATTAGAAAGATGATAAAAAATATGAATTTAATTTATCAGTAAGATTTAAAATTAATTACCTCTCCATGCAAACGATTGGCCATAGACTCGCGGCCTAGAGTGTGTGTATACTCCTAGACTGCACGATTCTCTCAATTCTGATGAAAGATAGCCTAACAAGTATTTAAATAAATAATAAATATTTAAATAAAATTTTAAGTATATTGAAAAATTTAAAAGTTAAAAATTTTACCTCGAACTCCTGGCTCCTCTAGTGTCTAACCTTCCTGTCCCACTGACTCTGAGGACAGTCCTGTATCTAGGGAACAAGCTCCTCCAGAGTATCTCGTCAGTGTTCGAGCCATCCTCTATGGAGCTTGACCTTGTAACCCTGGTACAACTTTTCGATCTTCTTCAGTCGGGTATCTCGAGCCCTCTCGTGATCGAAGAAGTCATACCTCCTCTATACAAATTTATCAAAAATCAGTTATAAAATTATTCTAATCAAATATATATAGTATAAACATATAAAATGTATAAATATAACTAAGATGCGCATACTTGCCAATATCTCCTCCCATATCTGATCCTTGACGACAGCATCCATCAAATACTAGTCTTTGGGCTTTACAGGAATGATGTCCGACCACCTCACAAGCACTCCAAAAAAGGAATGCATCTTTCATGCGGTCTCTCCTATCGGCCTCTTATCCGCATCGTAATAGACCATCACCTGATGCTGGCGGTTTCACACGTGTGTCATATGTGTGGGACCATGAAATGTCCGATTGGATGATGCACCTGCAATGCAAATATGTTATGTAAATATATAAGTATACAAATACTATATAAAAAATAAAATTATACTAATATAATAAAAACATACACTCAGATGTCTGCATAGTAGCATGTCCCTCAGGTATGGACGATGGTAGAGGCTCAGCTATTGATGGAGTAGATGCCGCTAGTGGAGTAGATGCCATCGGTGGAGTAGATGCCGATGGTGAAGGTTTCTGAGCAGCTGATGTCGAGGTGGATGGAGTATGCTCTGACTGCTCCTCGGATGCTGAACTATGCATAACCCACCGAGGGACAGGGGTGAAAGCTAGATGGCATTTCAGTGCCATCATGACCTGCAATGTTAATGAATATTAATCAATATAACATGTTAAACAATAATTTTAAACATTGCATTAATAAATAGTCTCTAATATGTCCACCAATCAATTGATGGGTCTATCATTATGCAATGTAATAAATAAAAGCAATATGATATAAATATTCAAAAAATGTTATGTAATAAATTCTACAACATGAATTATATTTATAAATAATTAAGGATGAACAACAGTCGTAGATTCAATCTCTTGCACGAACCTTGGTATTAATCCAGAAATCTAAATTCTATTCGCTCAGAAGCCAAGTCGGCTCCATGCCTGAGACATCCGATTAGGATCCTCCCTCAGCCAGCTCGATCACGACCCGAGCGGCTCGACTGCATATCCGAGCCAGCTCGGCTGTGTGCCATCCCCTTGATCACTCCCTCTCTCGATCTCTCTCACCGATGATGGCAGTGAGGCCGAACCTCATCCCTCCCTCTCTCATTCTCTCGATCTCTCTCGTCAGCAAGGTCGGACCCCATCCCTCTCAGTGATGACAACAAGGCCGGACCCCCTCCCTTCCTTTCTTGCTCTCTCGATCTCCCACTCTTCCTCTCTCGATCTTCCTCGTCGGTGAGGCTGGACCCCCTCCCTCCTAATGATGGCGGCAAGGCCGGATCCCTCCCTTCCTTCCTTAAGTATAGACCCATCGGGTATTCAGGTTCGGATCTAGTACCAGTAATTAAAATTGGATCTAAATCTGAATATCTAGGTTCTGATCCAAATTCAACCCATTGATAGATCTAGTCCGCAGCCGTCGACATGGCACGGCCCAAGGCTACCGCCATGGCACGGCCCAAAAATTATGGTATGTAGATAATTATAATATTTATAATCAATATTTATAAATATATATAATTAATAAATAATATTATAAAATTAAAAAAATTATACCTACGGCTATAGAGAGCGGATCGCACTGAAAGTTCTGAGAGTCGCCAGCGATGATGCTAAAGGAGGATGATGGTACTAGAGATAATCTGTAAAATAAAAGCAAGATAGTGAGATAAAGAAGAGAGAAAAAGAGGAAAGAGAGAGAGAGCAGGGACGATCGAAGATGGGGGGCCAGGGGGAGGGGGGCACAGTGATGAGGAGGTCGAAGGAGGCTTCGCACTCGGCCAAGGGAGGGTCAGAATGGTGGTGGTGGTGGGGGGTGGAGTTTTTGTGGGGGCCGAAGGAGGGTAGAGGGGGGCTCGTCAGAAGGGGGGTTTCATTTCGCACCAGGGCCGGAGGAGGATAGAGTGTGAGGGAGGGATTTCATGGGGGGCCGACGGAGGGTCAAGGGTGGATGGGGGTTCGTCGGAGGGGAGGTTTCACAGGAGGCCAAGGGAGGGTAGGATGGGGTTTCGTCGAGGGAGGGTTCATTGGGGACCAAGGGAGGGTCGGATGGGGGGTGGGGGGTTTCATCGAGGGTCGAACAATGGTGGAGGGGGGTTCGCCAGATGGGAGGGAGTTTCGCGAGGGGTCGAGGGAGGGTCGGATGGAGGGTTGGGGGGACCGGGTTGAGGATGGCGGGTGGCGGGGAGGGATGGCTTGGGATGGTGGAGCCAGAGGGGGCGGGGGAAGGAGGGCGGTGTCGATCGAGGGGGAAGGAGGGGCGACGTCGGTCGGGAGGGAGGAGGGGCGATGCTGATTGGGGGGGAAGGAGCCTCACCGACGATGAAGAGGATGGGAAGAGAGATAGAGATCGAGCATTCATGGGAGGTAAGAAAAAATTTAAAAATTTTTAACCTAATCTACGGTAGTGGTTATCGAACCACTATCATAAATCTACGATAGTGGTTATCCAAAATCGCTGCCATAGATCTACGACAGTGGTTCTATAACCGCTGCTGTAGATCTATAGCAGCGATTTTTGATAACTGCTATCATTGGTAGGAAATAATTTTTTTTATTTTTCTATAAATATTATATAATTTTAAAATTTAATATCTATCTTCACCATTCATTATTTAAATAATTATCATTAGAGTATCGTCGCAAAAGATTGCCTCGATCCGATGGCCCTAGCTTCATCGATCAGAAAAATTTGATTTTGATGATCATGAATGATGATGCAATGATCTAATAAATGAAGATCTTTGATGGATCCAAAAATCTACAATGATGATCTCGATGATGTTTGTAGCATACTATCAAAGTTTCACTTCGATCGGATATCGTTATCATGGTCAATTTAGTACGGAATGATTTCGACCATTAAATTAGAAACAAGCGATCAAAGGGTTAAACGATATTTGATTATAAGATAATATTTTAGTTAAATAATTTTTGTTATAATTTTAAATATTTTATATAGCGATGATAGTAAAATTTAAATTATTTTTGTATAAACTATTTATGTTAAGTAGATATTGTAAATGCACGAGCATAATAACCAGTGAAGTTTCAGAATGGTTATCAGAAGACGTATAATTTTAGATCTTTCTTCATCTCATGAGCTAAATTTTATAATCACCATCATAAAAAATAATTAAAATAGTAGTCAAGATCATTTATAAAAAAAATTATCTCATAATCGGACACCGTTTGGTCCTTTGATCACTCATTTATCATTTAACAACCGAAACAAACCTATACTAAATTGATCAAGATAATGATATTCGATTGAAGTAAAACTTTGATAGTATGCTACAAACATCATCGAAATCATCGTTGTAGATTTTTGGATCCATTGAAGGTCTCCATCTATCAGATCATCGCATCGTCATTCATGGTCATCGAAATCGAATTTTTCTGATCGACGAAGCTAGAGCCATCGGATCAAGGCGATCTTTTGCGATGATACTCTAATGATAATTATTTAGATAATAAATGATGAAGATGAATATTAAAATTTAAAATTATATAATATTTAAAAAAATATATATGGTAGTGGTTACAATTAACCGCTGCCATAAATCAGATTATAGCAGTGGTTCCTATAACCGCTGCTATAGGTCCAACTTATGACAGTGGTTACAATGAGCTACTACTATAGGTCGATCTATGATGGTGGTTTTTTATAACTGCTGCTATAGATCTGATCTACGACAGTAATTTTTTGTAACTGCTGCTATATGTCAGACCTATGGTAGCGGTGACAAAAATTGCTGCCATAGGTCCGACCTATAGCAGCAGTTAATGAAAATCGCTACTATAGGAGCTATGGCAGCGGTTTCAAAAATCATTGTCATAGTAAGCACTGCCATAGACCATTTTTGTAGTAGTGGTAGATCCAAAAATTTAGTTACTATTATGCACCATCTGGTCTTACTATATGCAATTGCATCTAGCTCTTCTCATTCCGAAACTAATAGCAGATCTCCACAAACTTTGACTTTCAAAGGCCAAGGACATCTTAACATTTGTAGTGGATGTCTATTAGATTACAAAATTATACTCTTCCCTATGATTCCATGTTATCCTTGGATTTGTTTATTTCAAAAAATAGAGAAGGAAGAGGGAGGGGAGGAGTCGGCATCCACAGGCATCTCCCTAGCCCATGTGCGACCAACCGATCGATGTCCTCCCCGTGCATGTGTTTCGCTGACCTCCCTCATAATCCCAAGTGGTGCTGACCTTCTTAAAAAAAAAGAATCAAATAAAAAAGAAAAAAATAGTGAACCTCTAGCGCCAGAGGTTGTCCAGTTCCCCAGCTCCAAAAAAAAAAGAGAAAGAAAGAAGAAGAGGTTCTCTATTTCAAGAAATAGAGGAGGATGAGGATAGGGAGGGGTTTGCATCCGTAGGCCTCTCCCTAGCCCTGGTGCATCCGGTGGGCCTCCCCCCCGCACCCATCACAGTCATCTGGCAGGCCTTCTCCTCCCGCACCCATCTTGGCCATCTGGCCAACCTCCTCCCTCCTGCGACCATCGAAGCCATCCGATAGATCTCCTTCATCCCATGCATCAGGCGCAGCCACCCGGCTGATCTCCTCTCTCCCACAACCACTTCAAGCTCCACTCTCCCTCACACGATGATTCCGACCTCCCTTGCATGATGATTCGAGATGATCTTCCTTTCCCTATGTGCCTGGCCAAGCTTCTCTCTCCCCTGCACGATGACTCAGGCCAATTTCCTCCCCATGGTGACCCTTTCGATCTCCTCCCTATACACTCCTAGCCATGGTGGAGCTCCTCCCTTATGCTCTTAGGTGCAACTCGCGGCATCCCTTTAGCCTCCTCTGAACCCGCAGGATCCCTCCGGTCTCCTCCAAAGTCATGATGCCCCTCTAGCCTCCTCTGAACCCATGGGACCCATCCGATCTCCTCCAAACTCGCGGTGCCCCTCTAGCCTCCTCCAAACCCATCGAACTGCTTCGGTCTCCTCCAAACTCGCGGTGCCCCTCCAACCTCCTCCGAACCTGTGGGACCTCTTCGGTCTCCTCCAAACCCATGGTGCCCCTTCAGTCTTCTCCAAACCCATGGTGCCCCCAGTCGCAGCCAAGCTCCCCCTTGCATGCCCAGGCGATCTGACTAATCTCCTCTCTCTTGCATGCTCAAGCACGTACCCTATGGTCGAGCTTCTCCCCTGCATGTCCAAATGTCCGAACTCGCCACCAAGTGGCCCTTGAAGTCATGCGGTGCCAAAGTTCTCAGGAGGTTTGTGTGCTCCCAATGCGGCCCAGGTCCTCCATGCTGAGGTCCATGTGTTCCAAATGCAGCCAAGTCCCCTTTGCGTGCATTCATTCGACCTTTTTTGAAGTCCTCCCATATGCATCTCACATCATACGGTGTCGGAGCTCACTTGGAGCAACTCCAAAGCCACCCACAAAATGCTACAACCTCAGCACGTGGCTCTATGAATTTCACCTACTAAAGCCAAGTTAATACAAAGAAAAGAAGAAGAAAGAGGAGAAGGAGAAGAAGACAAAGTTTGATCTGAACTAGAGTAATAAGAAAAAAAGCTCAAATCAAGTAACAGGAGGGGGTCAAACAGAGCACAAGATCTTCCAAATAGAGAACTCATGGTAAAAGACTTTCAAACTTCTATCCATTATTATTTTTCTTTTCTTTCTTTTTCTTGTAGGGCTATAGGACACCAAAATCATGGCCAAACCCAAAGCCAATTAAGACTAAGTTCAAGAAACTAAAGCTGAAGCTGAAGTGAAAATAAATGCTAAAGCTGAAGTTAGAATCAAGACCAATCCGAGATCAAGCTCAAGATCAATTTGAGATCAAGTTCAAGACCCATCCGAGGTGCAAGTAAAACAAATCCAAGGTACAGATCATACAAATCCAAGGTCAATAGGAATCCAATCTCTGTAAGTTGAGCTCATCAAAGGACCAATCCAAGGTCAAAATCTAAGCCAAGTTGAAGTCAGATCCCAAACTAATCCAAGCTTAAAACTCAAGCTAGATTGAGGTTAGATTCAAGACCAAGCAAAGGTCAAAGTCAAGGACAAGCTGAAGTTTAATTCACAGTTGAGCACACCAATCATGTTAGGAACAGGAGGAGAACCTCATCCTAATATAGATGAAGATCTTCAGTTATTTAAGATAGGAGGAGAAGAGAGATCCTCATAATAGTCCTTTTGTACCCCAATGATCTTGTTTGGGACAAGAGGCTCTTGTCCTAATAATGGTAAAGGCCAACCATATTAGGAACAGGAGGAGGATCTCATCCTGACATGGGTCAAAGGAGAGAGGCCATCTTAACGGTCCTTTCATGCTCCAATGATCTTGTTAGGAATAGGAGGAGAACCTCATTCTAATAAGGATAAAGGCCAACCATGTTAGAAATAGAAGGAGAATCTCATCTTGATACGGATAAAGACCTTCAGTTATTTAAGATAGGAGAAGGAGAGAGGCCCTTATAACAGTTCTTTTGTATCCTAATGATCTTATTAGGGATAGAAAGAGGACCTCATCCTAACAAAGGTAAAGATCAATCATGTTAGGAACGGGAGGAGGACCTTATCCTGACATGAGTCAAAGGAGAGAGGCCATCTCAATGGTCTTTTTGTATCCCAATGATCTTATTAGGAATAGAAGAAGGATCTCATCCTAATAAAGATAAAGGCTAACCGTATTAGAAATAGGAGGAGAACCTCGTCCGGATATGGACAAAAATTCTTACAAGGGATGCAAAGACCTTCGATTATTAAATCTGAGATTAAAAATTAAGATCTGCAAAAATTCAAGCTTAGAATATTAACATGTGCAAAAATCTAATCTTAGAAAGCAGAGGTCTACAGAAATTCGAGTTTAGAATGTTAACATGTGCAAAAATCCAACCTTAGAAAGTAGAGGTCTGTAGAAATCCAAGCTCAAAATGTTAACATGTGCAAAAATTCGACCTTCAAAAATAGAGGTCTATAGAAATCCGAGTTTAGAATATTAACATATACAAAAATTAGATCTTAGAAAGTAGAGGTCTATAGAAATCTAAGCTCAAAATGTCAATATGTGCAGAAATTCGACCTTAGAAGATAGAGATCAGTATAAATTTAAGCTCAAAATGCTGAGGATAAAATTGAAGACCTTCAAATAATTTTAATAAGAAATCTGAAGATTCTAAGTCTAAATGACGAAAAAGATATGTCTTCAGCAAGTCCGATTTAGTATACTCTCTTCATCCGAACCAAGACTCAGACTCGAAAGTAGGGGGCTAATGTTGGAGGATTTTTATGCTTGCCAAAGACATGAGAATTTAGGCCAAACTTGAAGTCATCAAGAGATGAAAGCCAAAGTCACAATATAGACTAATTGAAGGTCTTTAGAAGGCTGAGGCTGAGGTTTTGTTTCAAGCCGAACTTAAAATCATCAAGAAATGAAAGCCAAAGTTACAATATAGGCTGATTGAAGATCTTCTAAAGATTGAGGCCGAGGTCCTATTTTAGATCGAACTTGAAGTCATCAAGTGATGAAAGCCAAAGTCACAATATAGATTGATTGAAGGTCTTTAGAAGGCTGAGGTTAAGGTTCTATTTCAGGCTGAACTTGAAGTCATCAAGAGATGGAAACCAAAGTCACAATATAGACTGATTGAAGGTCATCCAAGGCTAAGGCCGAGGTCTTATTTTAGGCCAAACTTGAAGTCATCAAGAGATGAAAGCTAAAGTTATAATATAGGCTAATTGAAGGTCTTCAAAAGGCTGAGGTTGAGGTCCTATTTCAGGCCGAACTTGAAGTCATCAAGAAATGAAAGCCAAAGTCATAATATAGGCTGATTGAAGATTATTGAAGGCTGGGGCCGAGGTCCTGTTTTAGGTCAAACTTGAAATCATCAAGAGATGAAAGCCAAAGTCACAATATAGGCTGATTGAAGATCTTTAGAAGGTTGAGATTAAGATTCCATTTTAGGCCAAACTTGAAGTCATCAAAAGATGAAAGCTTGTCACAATGTAAGCTGAATTGAAGATCATCGAAGATTGGGGTCGAGGTCCTATTTCAGACTGAACTTAAAGTCATCAAGAGATAGAAGCTAGGGTCACAATGTAAGTTAAATTGAAGGTCATTGAATGCTGAGGTCGAGGTCCTATTTTAGGTCGAACTTAAAGTTATTAAAAGACTGAAGTCTCCACTCTTGGCTCCAGATTATCAACTTTCCTACGACATGCCATGAGGAAACAATACCTGATATGATTCCTCAGAATATTCTAGTAGGTAAATAAAATATCTTTGATAATTCGCTATTCTTCAGAATATTCTAGTGGATAAATAAAATATCTCTGATAACTTACTACTCTTCCATGATGAAGAACCCACAACCCATTCTAATAAACTCTGGACTCTTTTATAAAAAAAAAAAATAGAGGGACCCCGAGGTATGCAGACTCTTCTCTCCAAATGCTCATCTTCTTCCTTCTTTTGAACAAAAAACCGACTTAAACATCGGAGGATCCCTGCTAGAGCCAACTCTGATTGAGGACTTCTCTTACAGGTATGGTCACCTCTATCCCATCGTCGTCGACTTGCTGCCATCGCATAACTCCAGCTAACCCTACCTCAAGATGGATTTCTGCGTCAATAGTTAGCAAAGAATAAATTAACATAAATAAGAATATCTAAAGTATTAGAGTTTACCATCCAATGTGAGAGATGCGGAACCATGAGCTGGCCACATGATCGCTCTTTCCTCGAAAGCTCTGTCCTTGGCTGGAGCCACTCCGATCTTTAGAAGATATGATGTATAATCTTTAAAAATAAAAATAAAAATCAAAATAAGTAGATGATCTAAAAATTAGTTCAAACAAAATATCTATCAAAATATAATAAGATGATCAAAATTTAACTCACGTGTAACAAAGATTGTTAGTTAGCATCTATAATGTATTAGCAGAAAAATGATTCTCATCCAGTAGTACATGATAATATGTTGGTCTATTGGTCCTCTGATTTAGGCATTATCTAATTCTTATCTAGCAGTATATGATAATCTTAGTACATAAAAATGTGAAGAAGGCTCAGATTTGCCATTAAAAAATAAGGCATTGTACATTTCTTTATGCCTTTAACCATGAGGTGGCTGCAAGCGGTTGTCTGTGATGTAACAGACTATTCAAGCTTGCATTGCATTGCAAGTTTCTCTACATCTTTAACCAAGAGGTGGCTGCAAGTGGTTGTCTGCGATGTAACAGACCATCTAAGCTTGATCATACAATAACAAAAATAGAATGCATCACCTTCATTTAGGCGCATCTTGCATAGGTAGTCATCATAGTCTCTCTGAGCCCTCAATCGCCTTCTCAAGCTACAAACTAGGAGTAGAAATTTTTTTAAAAAATAAAATAATAACTTAAAAATAAAATTTATGTGCTCACGTAGTCTAATCACCTAGCAAGTACCAAGTCCACATGTATGGGATGCACATTCTGACCATCTCCGTTTGCAATGATGTTCTTTACTTTTGTAATTATGCTTTTTAGAATACTATACTCTTAGTTCAAGGATGAGCTTGTTGTCCTTGTAAGAGATGTGTCAATAGAAAAATGCTTGATAGGGATACAATAGTTTTTTTTTTATATAGAAATAGATTTATGCCAAACTATAAGTATTGATACTTGCATAGAGAGACGTGGGAGACAACATACACGGACGGGAGGCTCTATTTATCTAATATATTTGCTGATATACAAAAGCTTAATAGTGACAAGCTCGAGCAAATGATTAGCATGTTTAATGGATTTGATCTGATTATTAGTGGAATCTCATGTAATAATCTTTCAAGTAATAATTGCCATAGCTATGATGGACTGTAGAGGTTGCTATAATTATAGCCTTGCTTAGCCTCTTGGGGATATCAACCCTATAAAGGGTAAGCTTGGCTATAACCATAGCAACCCTATAGTCCATCATGACTATAATGATTGTAATCTAAAAGATTATTACATGGACATCCATCAATAGCCAGATCAAAGGACATCCATCAATAGCCAGATCAAATACACCAAATATGCTAATCATTTGCTCAAGCCTGTCACCATTAAGCTCTTGCATATCTTAGACAAATAGAGCCTTCAAAGCCCTTGCAATTATTTCCTACATCTCAATCCCCATACAGGTATCAATGCTTATAGTTTGGCATAAATCCACTCCTATATAAATAAGCAACTATTGTATTCCTATCAAGTATTTCTCTATTGACATATTTCTTACAAGGACAATGAGCCCGTTCTTGAACTAAGAGTGCAGTATTCTTAAAAGCATAATCACAGAAGAAAGGAACATCATTACAAATGGGGACGATCATGACGTGCATCCCACACATATGGACTTAGAGCGTGCCAGACGACTAGGCCGCATGAGCACAGCAGAATGACATCTAGGCAAATCTCATGCTGGAGTCCAGCCTAAAAATTTAAAATTAATTAATTTAAATATTATTAATATAAAATTAATTTTTAAAAATTAATACTATTGGCCTGAGCATGCAGGGCTGGATGCCTTACAAGCCAATTGGGACTCGAGACTCGAGCGCACAGGGCATGCCCGCTCTATGATTATAATGCTATTTAGACCTTTCCTTAGTTTGAGTTCTCTACATACTGAGATCTAAGTGCGCATGACATGTCTTGATTCCATGTTTGCAATCCTGCCTAGATCATCCCTCGGTTTGAGTGCTTTGTATGCCGAGACTTGAGTATACAGGATACATCTTGGCCCCATATTTGCAATGTTATCCTAACCTTCCCTCATTTTAAGTGCTCTATATGCCAAAATCCAAGTCCCATACTACTTCTAATTAAATTAATATTTAATTAATTAATTTTTTAATTTTTAATTATATTTAATTAATATAATTTAAATAAAAAATTAATTTATAGTGATAATATTAGCCATCGCTAATACTCACAATAGAAGGCATGCTACTATATAGGACTGAGGCACGAGCTGACATGTAGGGATTGAGGCGCGAGGAGGCATAGGCTGGCGAACATGGACTGAGGCTCGAGGATGCAGTTGTAGATGGGAGCTTGGGGTTGGGCCGATGGGGTAGCAGCAACTGCAAGGTCGGATCCATGGGCTAGGGGCCACGAAAACAAGGGCATAGGGATGGGCCGGGGGGAGGTGGGAGGCGGTCGGGAGCTCACTATCGGGAGCTTGGGGAGGTGGCTGGGGGGAGATAGGCTGGATGTAGCTGGAAGAGAAGGCTGGGGGCTCGAAAAGGCAAGCCAAGGGGTAGTGGGTTAAGAGGAGGTGGAAGGCGGTCGGGGGCTCGCGGTCGAGGGGAGGCAGGAGGATGTGGTTGGAAGGAGGCCAAGGGCTGGGGGTGGCGGCCGTGGAGAGGCGAGTTGAGGGAAGGTGGGCCAAGGGTAGGTAGGAGGCGGCCAGGGGCTTGTAGCTGAATGCTTGAGGAGGCAGCCGGGGTGAGGCAGGCCAGGTGTAGCTGGGAGGAGGTCGGGGGCTTGAAGAGATGGTCATAGAGAGGCAAACTGAGGGGAGGTGGGTTGGGGAGAGGTGGGAGGTGATCGGAGGCTCATGGTCGAGAGCTCAGAGAGGTGGCTGGGAAGAGGCAGGCTGGGTATAGCCGAGGGGAGGAGACTAGGGCCTCAGCAAGGCGGTCGTGGTGAGGCAAGCTAAGCAGAGGTGGGAGGCGATCGGTGAGGTGGCAGGCAGGCAATGGCTCAGGGAGGCGGCTATTGTGAGGTGGGCTGGGGTTTTTGAGAGGTGGAAGAAGGCTAGGAGCTCATGACCGGGGGCTCAAAAGGCGGACTAGATGTAGCTAATGGGAGGTAGCCAGAGCCTTGAGGAGATAGAAGGCGGCTGGGGCCTCAGGGAGGCGGGCCGTGTGTAGCCGAGGGTAGGCGGTCAGGGCCTCAGGGAGGTTACTGGGAGAGAAAGGAGGGTGGTGAGGGGACCGAAGGGCGGGGGAGAGGGTGTGGTAATGGGGGATAGAAATTCAGGATGGGGGGTAGGGGTGGAGGGTGGAAAAATGAGAGGGTGGTGGATGATGGGATAGGAAAAAATGAGGGTATGCATCGGGATGGAAGAAAATGAGAGCGGAAAGATTATTAGCAATATTAAACTACCATCACTAATAATATTTTTTTATTATTAACACTAAAAAAATTTTTAGTGATGGCAAAATACTACTAGTAAAAAGTTTACCATCGCTAATAATTATATTTTTAAAATAATATTTTTTAAAAATTATTAGCGACGATAAGACCTTCATTGCTAAAGCCATCATTAATAATCCAAATTTTTTAAAGTTATATTTTAATATTAATTTTTTCCTCTAGGTTATGTTTTGGGTGGTTAAAAATCAATATTAGGTTTTATTAAATTTTTTGGCTTAATTAATTTATGAATTAAATTTTAATTAATTTAAATTAAATTAAATTAAATTAGATTTGACTTAATTTAAGGCTAATTAGATTTTAATATTTCAAGTAAGACTTGGATTCAAAGTCTAATTGAATTAGGCCTGACAGGATTTTGAATTGGACTCAAATTGGTTCAAATTGGATTCAAATTGAATCTAAATTAAAAATTATTTTATTTAAATTAATTTAAATCAAATTAAATTTATTTAGGCTTGACTTAATTTAAAGATAATTGAATTTTATAATCTAATTAGAACTTGGATTAAAAATCTAATTGAATTAGTTTTGACAGGATTTTGAATTAGATTCAAATTAGATTTGAATTAGATTAGATTCAAATCTAAATTAAAAATTAATTTTTAATTAATTTAAATTATATTAAATTTAATTAGACTTGACTTAATTTGAAGGTAATTAGATTTTACTATCTAAATAGGACTTGGATTCAAAGTTTAATCGAATTAGAATTTACAAGTTTTTGAATTAGATCTGAATCGGGTTTGAATTGGATTCTAATTGAACCCAAATTAAAAATTATTTTTTCTATTTAATTTAAATTATATTAAGTTTAATTAATCTTGACTTAATTTGAGGCTACTTAGGTTTTATAATCTATGTAGAACTTGGATTCAAAGCCTAATTGGACTAGATTTGATAGGATTTCAAATTGGATTTGAATGGAATCATAGATCAAGTTCTAATTAATTTAAACTAGATTTAGTTTAAATAAGCTTGACTTAATTTGAGACAAATTGGATTTTATAATTTAAGTAGGATTTGGATTTAAAATCTAATTAAATTAAGTTTGATAGGATTTTGAATTGGATTCAAATTGGTTCGAGTTAGATTTGAATCAAATCCAAATTAAAAATTATTTTTTTAATTAATTTAATTTAAATTTAATTTAATTAGGCTTGACTTAATTTAAAGGTAATTGAGTTTTATTATCTAAGTAGGATTTGAATTCAAAGTTTAATTAGATTCAAATTAACAGAATTTTGAATTGAATTTGAATTGAGTTTGAATTAGATTTGAATTGAACCCAAATTGAAAACTATTTTTTTCTAATTAATTAAAATTATATTTAATTTAATTATTTTTAATTTAATTTAAGGCTAATTGAATTTTATAATCCAACTAGGACTTGGATTCAAAGCCTAATTAAATTAGATTTGATTGGATTTTAAATTGGATTTGAATCAGACTTGACTTGTATTCTAGATTATTAGTGATAGAAAAAAGACCATCGCTAATTTCATCACTAATAATATTTTTAAATAATTTTTAATTATTATTAAGATTTTTTAAAAAAATATTAGCGATGTTAGGATTTTCATCGCTAATAGTTAAGATTCGCGGTTGCTAATATATATTTTATATTTAAATATGATAAAAAATTTAAAAAAATTAAATAATTTTAGCAATGACTTATGCCATTGCTAATAATTAAATAGGCATCGCTAATAGTTTATTATTGGTAGAAATTTTATATCTAATAATCTAAATTCACTATTACTAATAATTTTTAATATTTAAATATTAAAAAAATTTATACTTTAGAGATGGTATTTGCCATCGCTAATAATAAAATTTTCATCGCTAATAGTATTAGCAACAATCTTTTGTTTATCAGTATTGTGATGGCATAAAGGTATTATTTGCGATAGAAATTTTTTTCATCGCTAATACCATTATTAATATTCAAAATTCTTATAGTATCATCTATTATTATTATTTATTATAAGAGAGATATAAAGTAACCTATCACATTCATATTAATGGTGGCATATATATATATATATATATATATATATATATAAAGAAATAATGATTTTCAAAGGATAAATATATAGTTGATGATATAATGCAAAAGATCATATTATGGAAATGTATTTGGTTATTCTATAAGGTACACAACTATCTCTTAATATGACAAGCAAAATTTGAATTGCAATTAACTTTGTGTAGATAAGTTGAAATGTTAGAAATATGAATACAAAATATTAATTGTGAGAGGTTTATATGAGATCAAATCTAATCCAAGTTTTTATGCTTATATATAACCTTATGCCTCTACTTTAGGTCAACTTACTTCTGAATTTCTTTTCATTGTTTATGAAAATTAGAGTTTTACATTAAAATATATATTAGAGGTCTAATGAAACTAGTGAAAATATCTTACAAGGTCTCAATACATTTAGTCTTAAGATATCCTACTTTTGATGGGCCCATTAGTTTGAGCATAAACAAATTATTCTCTTTTCTATATTAATTCAACAAAGCATTAAGTGGTACGCTACTTTATTAGGATTAGGAATAATGTGCTCTCTTTTACTCAAAGAAATCTAAAATTCCTTCCAACTATTTATGATATTTCTTCTAACTTTTGTCTCAACATAAAATCACTCATTAGGAAAGAGCCAATTGAACGATGATAAATTTGTCCCTTAGCTAATCTAGGTTATAGAAAAAAAGAGAGGCCATAGAAAGGTAAGTTTTGGTGCAAGCATGCACAATATATATGAGAGAGTTTCTCTTATTAAATTTAACAAAGTTTAAAATGTATCATAATAAGCAGATTAAAATGGCATCATCATCATCTCATTTCATGAAAATTTTGTTTTTTCAAAGAAAAATGATTCATTGACACAAGTTATATAAATGCGTATTATCTTATATTATAGTAGATATAAAGTCCTCATCTATGGACATAGTTAAATTGACAAAAAGTAAAAATAATATAATTTTTTAGCCTATATTTGTTCTTTTATCTCACTCTTTTAAATGTAGTTTATTTTAAAATATCGGGCATAAAATGATAGGTAAAAAATTGGTTGAGGAGCACAATGATCTATTTGACAAGGTCAACTAAGTGATCTTGTAGCTAAACAATTTAATGGACCTTTTCTGTTACTTCTAGAATATAAGAATTTATAAGTTGCTTACTCTTTTTATTTTGATTTCTTTCTAGCAACTTGTGACCACATATATCCCTCTATAGAGTTTGTTTCATAAAATTCCTTTTCTGCTTTCAACTGAAAAAGATTCACTCAAATATAGCTTTTAGAAAAAAAAGCCAAATTAATATTCTATTGATGTTTTTTGACCAATAATGATATGAAAAGTGACTGATAGAGAATTGTCCAATAAGAAACTGGGCACACTTTTATCAAATATAAGTATAGAAGTTAGAAGCTGATTTTATTTTATTTAGAAATTTTTTAAAAAATATTTTTATATGGACTTTAGGACTAGAATTTTATAGACTAGTATTAGAATTTTATAAGAACTACATTTTATTTTTATGAGGACTCTTATTAGGATTTTTGGTTGTCTATATAAATATATTATTATATTAATTGAGAATATAGTTGGTGTTATTGGTATTTGAAAATATAAAATATTGAGTGATCCTTTTCCATTATCTTCTTCTCTTTCATTTTCTCTTTGCTTCCCTCCTCTTCTTCTCTCTCCTTTTCTGTCTTATATCATTTGGCATCAAAGCAAATCTTGATCCTACATCACTATCATAACAACTTTATGGTCCTATCACTACAACTCAAGCAACCCAATACCCTCCTAGATTCTTCACCATCACCATGGTTATTCATAACCTATCTCACCAACACTAATAAAAAAGGTAGAAAAGGAAAAAGATAAAAAGAAAAAATAAGAGAAAAAATAGAAGAGAGAAATAAAGAAAAAGAAATGAATTGCCTATCCCATGTTTCATGATCTAACCTCTCTTATTCACCATCATCTCTCACCCAACCCCCAATCCCCATAACTTCGATTTTGCTCTCGATCCACAACCTTCATCCCCTGCTCTCTGCTTGTGGCCATCCTCATCCTATTCTTCTCTATCACCAGCTTGCCTGCTAAATCCTTTCTTCTTCTTAGAAATCCTAAGCACCACTGTAATTATTGGATCTCCTGCTTCACCACCTTCCTAGATGCCATCATGCCCCATCTCTCTAGTTTCTCAACTTGTGCCTCTTTGACACCACTATCATCTACATTATGACAAGTCTTAACCACCTGATCGGTGCCAAACACCTTGATCCTCTCCTCTTTACCAATTTGCCAATATTAGCTCCTCTTTGCTGTTATCCACCACTCTCTATCTAACTTCACCCCTTTTTAATGGATCTTCTTTCTCCTTAATATTCGATCTCATATTGTCTCTCCTAATTGTACTTGGTTACCCTCTCTATCTGCACCACCAAGCTTGTCACCTCCAACTCCACCATTGCTTGCTGCATTGAAGAGGCCTTTACTACCACCTCCACCTTCTTTGGAAGTAGTGTTGGCCATGTGTACGATGGTATTGAAATCCTCCTTGGCTCTAAATACTTGAAATTATCAAGGTGAAGGCATCCTTGGCTGAAAATCTTAAGCTGACTTGTTTAGTTGTGATCCGACCTATGAATCCAAATCCAACCCACCAGATTCCAACCTATATATCATCCAAAACTAGATTGAGATCTGACCCAACCCAATCAAGCATCCCTTCCTATATCACCTATCAACATCCTTGCAATATCAATATCCCTTGCCATATCAATTGCAATATCAACCTCTACAAAAATTTTTAGAAGTCTATTTCTAGTTAGTTTCAATCGATATACTAATTACATTTTTGGATCAATTTCTACAAATTTTACCTTAATAATAAGTTTTTGTCTGCTAGAAAATGAAGTGGCCAGTGTTTTAAAGTATTTTTTGTGATATAATATTTTTTCTTTTGAAACCTTGAGTGATATTTATTTGATTGGGTAAGTAGCAGATTGCTTTAGTTTCAAATATAACCTTATCCATTTTCTTTTGAGAAAACCATATTCTTAGTTTTTTGTAGCTAACTTTTATTTGCATTGGCCTTTTTGTTTATTATACCTAGCCTAGTTTGCTGCATAAATGGAATATAGCATATCATTTTGATTAGACTTGCTAGTCTTGTGTATGCATATCATAGTAATTTAGAATTTATAATTACATCATACCATGATTGCATCATACCCTGACCAAGAACAAATAGAGTGACCACCTATCCGCTGAGGATTGAACCATCTTAAATATTATTCTCTCCACTTTTGCACCATAATTTGGCCCACTAGCCTTTGTGAAATTAATAAGCTAGAAATTTGAGTGAATGAGGAAACAATTTGAGCAATTAAGTTAGTCGATAGCTCAAGCCCTAAGAGTTTGAATGTTAGAACAAGATCTGATGATCTACAAGAGGTTAAGGAGCATGTAGTAGATCCTATATAATTTTCCATGGATGAGAAAGAGTTTGAGGATGATTTAGATCATACATGACCAGCCATTAATTATCTTGTAATGAAATATGTTTTTGGTCCACTACTTGAGTGCAAGAATATTATTTTGAATTGTTCCAAACTCTCAAGTAAGGAGTTCAGATCTAACCACTTCTTACGGTTCCTATTAGAAAGGATATCTTGAGCCATAAATTTAGGCACAAAATTATAATGAGTAATTTGGATCACAAACTTGCTATTGATGTGCATCGTGGAGCGAAGAAGTTTATTATAGGATATAATATCATGATTCATATTTGTCTATAATGCTTGCCTTACCATTCCTTTGAGAAGTTGTGTGCTTGAGCCATTAGCCTATTTTTCATTTTTTTAAAAATTTGGACCTAAGGATATTTATTTAATTTACCTAGTCATATAAATATTATTGAGTGTGGTTTAAATTTTGGTGTGACTAGATTTATCACTCGGTCTGACTATTTTGAGGTGGCCTGAGACCACTAACCTCCTATGAGAGTGCAAGGATGTAGTTTCACACTATGGATCCAACCATTTTTGAACTTTAGTTAGCCCATTTGAGCATTTTGGTCTTTTCCCATTGTTTTAGAATTTGATGGATATATATTGTAATTACACTTTCAGTTATTTGAGCCACCACATACTATAGAGATTATTTCTTATTTTATTTGTATTCCATCTTTTGATATAGTAAAATTACTCTCCATCTTCATTCATGGATGTAAGTCAAAGGCCAAACCATGTATATGGCTATATTTTATTTTTTGTATTATTGGGTTGTTGTTATTTTGAATTTCACACTAATTAACAGGTAATCTTGCAACAAATTAGTATCAGAGCTTCAATTTAAGATTTATTTAGATTTGTTCATCAGATCTATTTTGAATTTTGGTTATCTATTGATTTTATGGTTGTTCTTCATGACTTCTTCATGATGACTATGAAATTCAAGATCAAAAAGTTTACTGAAAAGAAAGATTTCAATCTTTAGTATATAAAGATGCAAGCCATATTAGTTTAACAAGGATTGCTAAAGATGCTAAAGGATGGAGATGCTTAATTAGCCGATGATGTTGTCAGAGGAGAGTAAGGATGATCTCTTGAAATGTGCATAAAATGTGATTTAGTTATCTCTAGTAGATGAGATTCTATAAGAGGTTACGAACTAATCATCTGCTACATTATTATGGCTCAAGCAGAGGGCATACGTACAATCAAGTCTCTAATAAATCAGCTGTATAATTGATGTGATAGCTCCATACTATTTAGATG
Source organism: Cocos nucifera (assembly GCA_006176705.1). Classification (NCBI taxonomy): domain Eukaryota; kingdom Viridiplantae; phylum Streptophyta; class Magnoliopsida; order Arecales; family Arecaceae; genus Cocos; species Cocos nucifera. The sequence continues at coordinate 321,843 of QRFJ01000775.1, forward strand.
AAAGAAGGTGTGTCCATTAATAACCATATTGATGAATTCAATAAAATTATTCTAGATTTAAAATATATTGATGTTAAAATTAATGATAAGGATCAAGCCCTTATTTTGTTATAGTCATTACATCTCTCATTTGAGCATTTTATTAGTATTATGCTATATGATTAGGATACTCTTTCTATAAAAGATGTGAGAGCTTCATTGAACTTGAGATCACTAAAAAAAAAATTTATCTAAAACATGAGGTGAAAATTAGGCGAATGGTCTAGTTACTAGAGATAGATTGGAAGAAAGAAATTCAGATTTAAGTTTTTTTCAATAAGTAACATAGATAGATCGAAATCCAAAATAAAAGGGAAAAAAGGAATAAACAACTACTATAAGAAGGAAAAGCTTTGAAAATCTGATTGTCCTAGACTCAAAAAAAAAAAAAGAAAGAGAAAGTTCGATAATGCCTATAATATTGGTGATTTGGCTAGTATAGTAGAGGATAGTTCTAATGGTACTAATATCTTCTCAGTATCTATCTGTTCATCTAAAGATGCTTGGGTTCTTGATTTAACATGTTCTTATCATATGTATCATCATTAGGACTGGTTTTGCATTTATCACCCTATTGATGGAGGTGTTATGCTCATGTGGTATAATTATTAGGATCTTGTTGGTATAAAAGCTATTCAGATTAAGATACGTGATGGTATTATTAGGATCTTGTTTAATATATGATATACCAGATTTAAGAAAAACTTGATTTCTTTGAGTATTCTTGATTCACAAGATTTTAAGTATTCTGGTGAAGGTGGAATTTTAAAGATTTCAAAGGATGCTCTCCTTGTGCTCAAAGGTAAATTGTCTCATAGTCTTTACTTGCTTTAAGATAAGACAATTGCTGATGCTGCATTAGTTTCCTTAGGAGATCCACATTTGATCAGTATTCATTTATGGCATATGTGTTTAGATTATATGAGTGAGGCTGGCATGTCTTTATTGAACAAATGAGATCTGTTGTATGTTAAAAAAATCAAAAATCTTAACTTTTTTGAGCATTATGTCTATGGAAAGTAGTGTAGAGTCAAGTTTAGCACAACCATCCATAGAATAAAAGGCACATTGGATTATATCTATTCTGATCTTTGGAGTCCAGCATATGTTCAGTTTAAAGGTGGTTCTCGGTATTTATTGACTTTCAGTGATGATTTTTTAGGAGAGTTACAATATATTTTTTGAAGCATAAGAATAAAGTCTTTCCTACTTTTAAAAAATGGAAAGCACTTATTTAAAAATAATCCATCAAGACGATAAAGAGATTGAAAACTAATAATTGTATGGAGTTTTGTGAGGATCAGTTTAATGAATTTTATAAGACTGAAGGTTTTATAAGATATTACATAGTTAGAAAGACACCACAGTAGAATGGTACTATAGAACATATAAATAAAACTCTTTTAGAGAGAGCACAGTGTATGCTTTCTCAATCTAGTTCATCTTAAGATGTATGGGCTAAAGCTATTAATATAGCGTACTATTTGATAAATAGATCTCCATCCATTTCTATTGAGATGAAGACTCCTCTTGAGGTATGGTCTAGTACATCTACTAATTATATTATTAAGAAGATATTTGGTTGTTCTACTTATGTATATGTCAATGATAGTAAACTTGAAAAATGAACATAGAAAGGTGTCTTCCTTGGTTATTAGTCTAAGATAAAAGGTTATATATTGTATTATATTGAGTCTAGTTCCTAGAAATTTATAGTCAATAGAGATTTTTTTACTTTTAATAAAAATTCTATGCTTCATTTGAGAAAGGAGTTGGTTATTATATATAAAGATTATAATGTTGATAAGCAGTTGGAGTTTCATATTAGACTTTTAATTCGTCCATCATAAGATGATACTTCAGTTTAGTTAGTTCAAGACAATGAGTCTGAGATTGTTGATGAGACAAATATGCTATAGATATTAGAAAATATATCCTAAAGTCAATCATCTAAATTGTAGATGATTGAAATTAGTATATAAATTATCAAATAATAATAGTTATTTGATTTATTCATCATAAAAGTTCTATCTTTCTTAATTAAACTCCTAAATTATGATGAAGTCCTTAAAACCATACTCAATCGATAAAAAAGAATTTATTAGATGATTCTTAAATTATTCATGATCAAATGATAAGTTATTAATAAGAATAATAATTTATCAAGTATAGATCACTGTATGTTATATGCGTTGATTGTTCTCATAACCAAGTGGTGTGGAGACACTAGTATGACATATAGGTCAGATGTAGAAGTACATTTATACTAAACGTGGTCAATGTAGCACTATATTGTCAAGAGTAGCTAGCTAAGACTAATGGATATAGTGTTCCTTCGATCTTAGATCACCACGGTAACTTACAAGCAACTCACAATACTTTGGTGCCAAACTATCTGTATTTCTAATATAGGATTGGAAGATTTTTAGGTATAGTCAAGTACTTATAAAATTGATGTGTGAGCTAAGATAGGATTGACCATTCTTGATTTACTTCAGAAAGCGAATATCTTGCTGCATCAATTTAGCAAAACTTAGGCCTAGATAATCTTCGTGAGGAGTCACGAAATTTATAAAATTTTGAAATACAATATGGATAACTTGTATGTATGTTGACAGCTAACTCGATATCATATTAAGTATTAATGGTCAAAGAAATGAATTATACAGTAACCATAGGTCAGGGTTCTAAGAATGTTGCTTTGTATACATTTAACATATCTGGACATCGGATATCATTGCTAGATGGTCATTTTGATTGGTATAGGATTTGATTTCTATGCTATCGATTAAAATTCAAACCTATGGGGTCACATACATAAAAGGTTGTTACCTGATCAGATGGTTGATCAATAATTTAGAATCGTTCTAAGATTAAACAATCAATATGATTGATGTTTGATCTAATGCAAGGATTATAGAAGGATCGATTAGCAATAGGATTGCTAATTGACTTAATTTAATTGAGCAATCAAGTTGAGATCAAGTCTAACTGAATTAAATTTAATTAGAATTAGTTTGAACTTAATTGAATTAAGTTCAATTGATTTATTGGATAAGCCAATTCCAAGGAAGAAATAATTTTTTGTTAGATTAGGACTTAAGTGCACCTAATTTTTAATTAATTTAAAATTTAAATTAAATTTAAATTAAATTTAATCTAATTTAATTAAGCTTCTAGTTATACTAGGATTGTCTTTTAATTAGGTTGACTCAAATCTATTTAGAATTGGGTTCAAAATATTTTAACCTAGTCTAAATAGAAGAGTCCTAGTTAGACTAGGACTCCTCTTCCTTTGCACCACTAAGAAAGATCCCACACCCTTGAATTTATTTCAGATTGTTTATATGTTTTTTGTTCCATACCCAATAAGATTTCCATGCCCCACATAATCTGGTTATTTGGAATAAAATTTGACTTGATCATATTTGAAAGTTTGTTCGAATGAGTCAAACTTTGTAAGGGTCTTAATTTGTTAAAACTCTTCTTCTCTCTCTTATGAAATTTTATCTCATGCCTACATATTTTTTGCCACCAAAATTTTGCTTCTTTTTGTGTGTAGATTCTAGGTCCTTACATCATATTTTTAGGGGAAGGTGTCCAACGTTCCTCACACCATATTTTTAGGGGGAGGCATCCAAGAGTTGGATGCCCCCTAAAGTCCTTGATATCAATCCCTAAAAAATAGGGATTGACCTAGTCTACTTATTTAAAAGGTGAGACATTTTTTTTCATGGGAAGAACGTGAAAAACCTAATGTTTTCTATGTCCAAATCAAAGAGAAAGAGATTGGGAAGGGCGTGGGAGGATTGGCGTTCCAAAAAGGTGGGGCATGGAAGCTCTTTTGAACATCAAGTGTTGATGTTTTCTTGAGAGAAAAGAAAAGAAGAACATCTTCTCTTAGATTTTTTTTCAAGGGTTTTTCTTCTTAGATTTTTGTGAGATTTTTATGAGAAAAATTAGTGAGAAAAAGGATCATGAAGCATGGAAAAATAATTAAGGAGAAGGTCTCCTCTAGTCATGGCGTGGAAATCAATTTCAGGATTTCAATGGTTGATTTTCTGAAAGAGAAGATGTGCCTTCTCTTAAGATTTTTTCTTAGCCTTTTATTTTCTGATTTTTGAAAGATCCAAGGATTGGACTTCTCCTTTAATTCTTCTTATACTCTTCATCTCTTGGAGTGTCCAAGAAATTCAAAGAATATTTTTTAGATTGACCATCAGAAAGGATCCGCGAGAAGTTAGCACTTCAAGTGGATCTTCGTTTGACGAACCTCCGATCTATGTTGCAGTCTTATGTAGATTACTTGTAAAGGCCAGACATGCTGTGTAGCTCCAAGCAACAAAAGATAACATTCAAATTTAGCTATGGTATTTTTGACCTGCGTGAAGATAAGAGATTCAATCTCTTCTTGATCTAGATATGATCTAGGATTTCTAGAATAGTTCTAGATCTAGGTATTGATTTGACCAATACCAACCATCCTTATTTAATTTTTAGATTTATGTTTACATCATGACATATTATAGATCCTAGATGTAGGATTTAGTGATTAGATCACATGCATTAATAGATTAAATAGTTTAATCTACATCTTCTGCTATGTCAGATTTCAAAAATCTTTTGAAATATTTGTATGAAACCCTGCATGTTTTCTAATAATGGTATCAGAGTTCTAAGTTCTTTTATGATATAATCATGCATGTTTTAAAAAAAATCTAAAAATAAAAATTAAAGATCGCACATACTGACATAAGGTTGTCATATTGTTAGGTTAACCCCTTATAATAAAAATATTGTCCTAGTATGTGCTGATCTAAATTTTTAAATCACGAATAAGTTAGATGTGATCTAAGAAAATTTATGATTTATTTTTTTAATTTTAAATTTAAAATAAATAGATGTTAGATCTATTTTAAATTATTTGGATTAGATTTAAATAATATCGGATTGTATTATAAGATTGTCCTGCTATAAGATTTATCCTTTATAGTAGAGAGATTGTCCTAATATGTGCTGACCTAAATAACCTAAATCATAAATATATTTAATGAGATCTAAAATAATTTATAATTAATTTTGGATTTTAAATCTAAAATTAAATCATGATTTGATTTTGATTATTTAGATGAGATCCATATGACATGTTTCATGTTTTGATCTACATCCTCTAGTTGCATATGTTGATATGTAGCTTTATTTTCTGAATATAGAATTTATATATTTGATATATTTATTTTATAAAATTTAAATTAAGAACTTACTTTCTACAAAATCTTAAATTCAAAACCCTAGGATATGATCTAAACATTGAAATAAATCAGATCTAAAATCATAAATTAAATTTGATTCAATATAAATTGTTTACACTTGAAAATATTTCAATAGTTAAAATCAAAAGCTAGTTCTAAGGTTCCGAACCCTAACCCATAAGTCTTGAACTTAAATGAGAATTAAGTAATTGTTTAGGATCTAGGTTTGTGATTTGAAGATCCTAAGATAATTTCATAAAACATAGGTTAAAGGATAATGGGTTAGCTTTGATCAGGTCATTAAATAGATTAGACCTAGGGTTAGATTAAATATAGGCTAAATTAAGAAATTGATCAAATTTAATTAATAGTTAATTAGGATTATGTTATTTTTTTTTATGGATCAATTCAATAGTTATAGTTGATCAAAGTCCATACATCTAACAAATGGATATTGATCGTGGCTCATTGGTTGAGCCCAAATCTTTAGGTAGATCAAATCAAAATTGATAAATCGATTGATGTTTAAGATAAGTCTGGCATTCTCAGATCGATGGTTTTTAATTGACAGCCTACTTATCTGACCATTTTTGATGCTATCTAAGGCAAGCCTTGGTAGATCCTTCCATCGATCTTACTTATCTGACCAATGTGGTTAATCAGCTTTTGATTAGGTTGCTCAGTGATTCGTGCTAACCCATGTCATATAGAAAATCAGTGTGATTGATTTTATTTAGTGAGACTGAATTAGGTGCCCATGGATCGAAATTAATCCTAGTCCTCATCTATGACTTAAGAAGTCAATGGGAGGATTTCACTTGGTGAAGTCAGTGGGAGCAATTTGGTCCATGTCTTCTTTATCCTTTAATCATTAATAATTTAAATCTTTTAAAATTATTAGATCCTTAAAATTGATAAAATTATGGAGATAATTGAGTCACAGCCTTCCATTAAGGTGTTTGATAATGGGTCCAATAGCTTGGGTGAATATTGGAGGTGTCTTACATCTGGTGTTCATCGAGATATTAGAATTATCATTCATCATATGATGACTTGGATGTATCTTTCTAATGGTAGTTAGGTTAACCAATCAAAATTGAGCTTAATCATTCGTTGGTTAGATGCACCAAGTATGGTCATGTTAATGGTTGGACCTAATTGGATCCTTACAGTGGAGGCCAAAATCTACTAATTAGATTTATAGGGCAAAATTAAATTACTAAATATTATTTAAAAAAATAATTAGTTAAAGAACCTATCCATAGATGCACATGGATTGATCGACCAAAGTCGGACTTGTGTGCAGTCTATGTGGATTCTAGTACCTACTAGAAAATTAAAGTAATTTCTTAAATTGAAGGTTATGGCTATCAATTCATACAAAATAGTAGAAGAATTTTTAGACTAAAGTCCAAGTCTTTTGGCTTAAAATAATTCATATACAATAGGTCTATATTCTCTTTTCTTACAAATTAAGGCTAAATCCTAATTGCTCCAATTACTGTTAGACAATGATGACTTATGGGATCTAACTTTGATATTTAATATCGAAAGTTAAATTTGATTCAGTAGTATGAAAGAGTTCGTGCTGGGGCTTGCAAGTCCAGTCAAAACAAAATGTTTAAGACTAACCAGATTCAGGCAGAGTGCTTCTACTGTAAGAAGTGGTGTCATAGGAAGAAGAATTGTTTTGCTTTCCTTAACCCCAATAGGCTAAACAAGGGAAAGGAGCAAAGAGTTCTTTATTAAGAATGTTATATGATAACATCTTGAAATTTCTCTATATGTAATTCTACTATCTGAATATTAGATACCGGTAGTCTTATGTAATTCATTGCAAGGACTTCAGGTAAGTGAAATGTTTGAAAATGATGGAGATTCCTAAATGGTAGGGATGGAAGTCCTATTTCAATCCTAGCTATAGGAATCATCAAGCTAATTTTTAATACAAATATTATCAATTAGAGTGACTGTCACTATTGTCGATCATTTATGATGAATATAATCTTTATTGAACTTTTGGCTAAAGATGATCATCATTCATCTATAAAATGAGATTATTGTGATATCATTATGAATGATGTTACAATAATACATGGACAACAAAGAAATAATATTTAATATTTACACAGCCTGTTAAGTTTAATGTACATACGTCTAATAAAAATTTAAGTTAGATAATGTCAAGAATGTCTATCTTTGGCATTATAGGCTTAGTCATCTTGACAAGAATAGGATAAATAGGTTAGTTTAAGAGGAAAACCTCAATAATAATGATTATGAATCATTGTCGACCTATGAGTCTTATCTACTTGGGAAGATGATAAAGTCATTTTTTGCTGAAAAAGATGAATGAGTTGATGAAGTTCTAAGTCTTATATATAGTGATGTATATGGATCTATGAACTTAAGTACCAGATAAGAATATCAATATTTCGTTATAATTATAGATGACCTATCTTAGTATAGGTATGTCTAACTTGAATCATTTGAAATGTTCAAATAATTTCATAATGAAGTAAAAAATTAGACTGAAAAAGATATTAAAACTCTTCGATCAGATTGAGGAGGTGAATACTTATCCAGTGAATTTTTGACATATCTAGGAGAGAATAGGATTCTCTCATAATGGACTTCTTTCAAAACATAGTGTATCAAAAAGAAGAAATTGAACTTTATTAGACATGGTTCAATCCACGATGGGATTTACTAGTCTACCTATTTCAGGATTAAGTTCTTGAGACTACTTGTTTTACTCTAAAAATTTATACTGTGTAAATCTATTGCAAAGACTCAATATGAGATATGGATCGGGCATAGACCTAGATTCTCTCATCTTTGGGTTTAGGATTGTTAGGCCTACGTCAAATATTTGCACATAGATAAACTTAGAGCACGGTCCTATAGATGTATGTTTATAGGGTACCCTAAGAAAATTAAGGATTATTACTTCTACCATGCTGAAAAATAAAAGTTGTTCTCAGTAATAAAGCACTCTTTTTAGAAAAAAAAAATTTTAGAAAGGAACTAATGCTTGAAAAGTTGAACTTGAGAAAGTTTGACTAGTAAAATGAACTAACATAATCTAGTAAACCTATAGAATTGGATTTGATTAGTTCAAATCTGGAGCCCATTAAATAGACAACTTTAAAGAGATCCGATAGAGTACTACGTTAGTTGAATAGATACTTCGATATCTAGGTCCGAGACGATGATCCTTTTGAGCTTGATGAGAACAACAAGGATCTGATTACCTATAGAGATGCAATGCAAAGATCTGACTCTAAGAAATGGCTTGGGGTCATTAAATCTAAATTGGAGTCCATGAAAATTAATAGTATATGGGCACTAGTTGATCCACCTGAAGGGATAAAATTCATTAGATGTAAATAAATTTTCAAAAGAATTAGAGTAGTATAGATGGAAAGGTAGAGACCTATAAAGCCTATTTGGCTATCATCTCAAAGTTAGAATATACGTTTTGAACGTATATCTTTGTTATGAACAAAAAGAAATCTTGCATTTATAAGTGGACAAAAAATTTTATAGTATTATTTTTTCTATTGTCTGTAGATGATATTCTCTTAATCGAGAATGACATTCCAGCATTACAAAGAATAAATGTTTAGCCATCATCTTATTTTTCTATGTACAAGACTATACATGGTATACTCAATAGAGATAGTAAGTAGATACCAGTCTGATCCAAGTGAGCATCATTAGAAGATTGTATAGACAATCATTAAGTATTTAAAAAATATTAAGATCTAGTAATTCATATATGGAGAAACTGACATAAAACCTATGGAATATTTTGGTTTCAGTTTTTTAGTCAGATAAAGACAACAACAGGAGAGTGTCAGATCATGTATTTATTATAATAGAAGAAGCAATCTACTGAAAAAATTTTAAGTATAATATTGTAGCTTATTCTATTAGTTATGCAGAGCACATCGTGGCATTTGATGCTGTCATGTAGGCTGTGTGGTGGCATAAGTTCATTAGCAAGCTGAGCGTGACACCCTCCATCAATGGTTTAGTCCTAATATAGCACTAAAGCCATAGCTTAGGTTAAAGAACCAAAGATACACCATAGGACTAGCATACTCTGCTTCACTATCATCTTAGATTTTAGATCAGGATGACATCGATCTTTAGAAGATCGATGAAAAAGAAGAACTTGATCGATCCATTTGCTTAAGCCTCAGAACTAAGTTCTACAAGCTCATATGGAAGATAAGATATTTGATATTGTTCTAATTGGCTTTAATCTAAGTGGAAGTATTAGAGCTAGGTTTCCATCTTGGGACTTGTGGGTTATGAAGTATGAAAAAATAATTAAGGAGAAGGTCTCTAGTCATGGTGTGGAAATCAATTTTATGATTTCAATGATTGATTTCCTGAAAGAGAAGATGTGTCTTCTCTTAAGATTTTTTCTTAGTTTTTTATTTTTTGAATTTTGGAAGATGCAAGGGTTGGACTTCTTCTTTAATCCTTCTTGTATTCTTCATCTCTTAGAATATTCAAGAGATCCAAAGAATATTTTTTAGATTGACCATTAGAAGGGATTTGCGAGAAATTTGCACTTCAAGTGGATCTTCATTCGATGAACCTCCAATCTGTGTTGTAGTCTCGTGTAGATTATCTGTAAAGACTGGACGTGCTGTGCGGCTTCAAGCAACAAAGGATAACATTAAAATTCAGCTGCGGTATTCTCGACCTGTATGAAGATAAGAGATTCGATCTCTTCTTAACCTAGATATGATTTAGGATTTCTAGAATAGTTCTAGATCTAGGTATTGATTTGATCAATACCAACCATCCTTATTTAATTTTAAAATTTATGTTTGCATCATGACATATTGTAGGTCCTAGATATAGGGTTTAGTGATTAGATCACATACATTAGTAGATTAAATAGTTTAATCTACATCTTTCACTACATCAGATTTCAAAAATCTTTTAAAATACAAGTATGAAATCCTGCATGTTTTTCAACAATAGAAGCAATAATACACCATAGTCATTAGTAGATTGAGGAGGCAGATTAGATCCTTCAGGATATAGATATGCAGATTTGGTCTCTTTTGCATTATCTATACAGTCTATTAAGGTTTAGGATCCTATTAGTTATATTATGAGGCCATCACTAGTAGTGAGTCTACATAGTGGTTTATTGTTATAAATGAGGAAATTGAGCCTCTTTACAAGAATCAGACATAAGAGCTTATGAAACCACTATAGAGCCAAAAGATTATTAGGTGTATAAATAGTTCTTCAAGAAGAAAGAAGGAATCCCAAGGGTTAAAGCAACAAGATTTAAAGTATGCTTGGTAGCAAAGGGTTATAGTCAAAAGAAACGTATAGACTTTAATAAAGTTTTTTCTTCTATTGTGAAATATAGCCCTATTCATGTGTTGCTTCCTATTGTTATTGTTTGATTTAGAGCTTAAGCAGCTTGATGTCAATATATCTTTTTTGCATGGTAAGCTTGAGGAACATATTTACATATAGTAGCCAGAGGAATTTATTGTTCGGGATAAGGAGGACTATGTTTGCTTGTTGAGAAAATTATTTTATAGTTTAAAGCAATATCCTAAATAGTGGTATAAGTGGTTTGATATATTTATACTTGAGTATGGTTATTCTCAAACTGATTATGATAGTTGTATGTATCATAGGAGACTTCTAGATGATGATTCTTTTATTTATTTGTTACTCTATGTTGATGACATAATCCTTATAGCAAAGAATAAATTTGAAATTAACAAGTTGAAGGCTTGGCTTAGCAATGAATTTGAGATGAAGGACTTGGATGAAGCAAAGAAGATTTTGGGTATGAAGACTCATAGGGATCGACACACAAGTAGATTATTCTTGTCATAGAAAAATTATATTTAGAAGATATTTGAGCATTCTGGTATATAAGATTGCAAGCCAGTGAGTATTCTACTTGCAACATACTCCTTTAAACTGCTTTATCTCCACCATCAAATAAGGAGGAGCACATGTTATGTGTTCCATATTCTAGTACAGTCAATAGTATCATATATACCATGGTTTACACATGTCCGACATCTCACAAACCATCAGTGTTGTTAACAATTACATGGGGCATCTAGAAAGGTTCTATTGGCAAGCTATGCAATGAATTTTATACTATTTGAGAGGTGCTAGTTCAAACACTTGCAAGAGTACTATTAGTTATGCAAACTTTGATTGCATAGGTGGCTTAGATAGGAGGTCTTTGACAAGCTATATCTTCACTCTCTTAGGTTGTACCATCAGAGCAACTTTATAGTCTATTATTGCTTTGCTACTATAGAGGAAGAGTATATGACAATAGTAAAGATAGTGAAGGTGGTTATTTGGTTGCCAGGTTTGATTGATGATCTTCAGTTATAGCAAAATGTGACTATTGTTTATTGTGACAACTAGATGCCATACATCTAACTAAAAATTAGATATATCATGAGAGGACCAAGCATACTAATGTCAAATACTACTTCATTCTGAATGTCATATCACAAAGGATTATTTCACTAAAGAAGATTCTTATAGTACATAATCCAATAGATATGATAACCAAGCTAGTTACCACTCTCAAGTTCAAGCACCGCTTGGACTCAGTTCTTGTTTTGAGATATTGAGCTAAGCCTTTATGGGCATTATTAGATAAAATGGAGAGGAGTTTACTATTTTATATTACAACTTGATGGAATTCAAGCTAAGATAGAGATTTGTTGAATGTAGTGAATTTTAGTGTGACTCAATTTATCATCCGATCCAACTATTTTGAGGAGGCAATTCGAGCGTGAATTTTCCATGAAGTCTATGGTGTTATTAGAGGGCTTGGACAGCCTAAGCATGGAGTTCACCACTAACCTCTTGCGGGGATGCAAGGATGCAACCTCCTATTAGACAGCCATGGTTTCATACATACAGATTTTTAACTTTTAAAAATTTAACATAGTAGAAATAAAATTAAATTATTTTTTTAATCCAAAAGTATGCACAAGATCTAATCTTAAAATTAGGCAATAGGATCTTCATATAGTGGATAGGATTTAGAAGAACAAAATTTAAAAATTAAAAGACAATGAAAGAAGTTTTAATCTTCATACCTTTGCATGGGTAGTTCTTCACCATGAATAAATGATCGTTGATATCTTTTAGGTTCTTTGAAGCCACACAAGTATCTAGACTCTATAAGTATCCACACAAGGCATTGATCTGATCATAAGTTTCTTGATCTCACTGGGTTGCTAGCTCCCTTATAGAGATTGTTCTCTTGATGGTTGAATAGATCTTCTCTTCCTCTCAGACTCTCTCAAGAAGAAGAAGAAGAGAAGGAAGAAGAGGAAGAAGAACAAGAGAAATTCTCTTTCTTTTGCTCCCAAAATCCATGCATAAGAGGATCCAATCCTCTTCAATCTTATGCCCCAAAAGAGAACACACCTTAATATTAGCATGTGTAATCCCACTCCAAAACCCCATGCCCCACTTATTTTATTAGGCATCAAAAGAAAGGTTTTAGATAAGGTTAAAACCTTATCTTATAAGGCTTTGAAGGGGGCATCCAACTCTTGGATGCCTCTTCCTTAGGGCATGATTTCTTTCACGCAAAAAACCAAGGAATAGCATGATTTCTTCAACATGAAATGAGGGTGGACTTGGCTTTCTTTAGGTGCAAGAGAGAGGGTGAGAGTCCCAATCAAACTAGGATCTCTCTTGGTGCTTTGGTCAAATTCTAAACAAATCCAATTTGGTTAGGGATTAGTTGCACCCAATTAAAGAGAAATCTTAGTCTAACTAGGAATCTAATTAAATCCTAATCCAAGTGAAAATTAGGTGCATCCAAGTCTGAATCAAATTAGGAATTGGACTCTCTTGCAATTATATTATCTCATAATCTAATTAGACTTGATCTAATCAAATCCAAATTAAATCAAAATAAATCCAATTCAACTAGACTTGATTCTAGTTTAATTGCTCAATCAAATTGAGCCAATTAGTAATCTAATTACTAATTAATCCTCTTATAACTTATTAACTCTGAATAATTAAGTTTGATAATTATAATAATTGCATTGGATTAATCATTAATTATATTGATAATTTGATCCAAACGTGATTCATAATCATGATTCAACTATCCGATCAGTCAAGAACCTTTTTTGCATATGACTCCATAGGTTCTATTATGTCTGGTAGTAAGATATACTGTGATCACCATCATAATATCATTGAAATTTCTTTCAATAGGTTGGAACGATTCCAACTTTGTTCATCAAAGATCATCGATCATCGAGATGATGCTTATGAGTTTCATAATTCACTAGTGACACTTAGCAGCATGTAATGGCAATCCAGTAGAATGAAAAAGATGAATCTCTATATGTAGTTACCATATGATTTGATCCTTCTATGATGAGTCCCGATATGACGAAGATCATAGATAACTTGTCAAACCCCACATCAGTCATATCTAAAATTCAATTGACTTAAGTTCATATGTAAAATCTTATAGAAACTCTTTTTCATCATTTATACTGCCATAGTCATGATTTTTTGAACTTAATTTCATGAATTATATAGGACTATTCCTTATCCACCAAGATCGATAGATTCCATCTAGGTGCAACCTACTTCTATAATGAACCTACTTAGCCAACATACATCATAAGGATTCGAATGGCTAGGGATCAAGTGTATATATAGTCAAATCATAGCAATCTCACTGTGAATAGCCGAGGCACCGCAGATCAAGAACTAGTCACACTACTGTAGCATTGAAAATATCACTGATGAGTGGATAAACATTCAAATAACTTTTTATGTTGGTCATGCTCAGTATCATTATTCTCTAACAACTATCTGCACTCTTGCTCAATATCCCAATACTATAGACTCAAGACTCATCTATCTAGAAGAAAATGATCTATGCACCAATCTCATCGGATCATCTACTATCCCCATGATGATCCATTAGTCGAGAGTAATTTAAAAATTAATCATCAATCACACATGCCTCGAATTCTCAATTTTTGAGAATATGTGTCATCATTTATTAATTTCTTGAATGATTTATGAACACTAAAACACAAACATGAATGAAAAACTAATCCAATATTAATAATTTAATAAGTCAAAATTATAAACTATGTCCTTAGAATGTTCACAAATGTTAGCTAACTTGGCTTTTGGGCTGTATATCTTATAAACTTCTACTTGCACTAAAGTCAATTGGCTATAAATCTAAGTCTCATCTTTTCAAGATAGGCTTCAGTCTTTTATTGGCTCATTGGCTTAGTTAGCAGGTCTGCCAAATTATCACTAGAGTCAACTCTTTATACCTTGATGTACTTCTTTTCGAGATAGTCATGAATAATGTAGAACTGCCACTCTAAGTGCTTGAACTTTTGGTGAGACTTTGGCTTCTTAGCAAGGACCATGGTGCCATTGGTGTCATAGAATAGTATCTTGGCATTTGATGGCATGACATCCAGTTCCATAATAGATCTTTTTAACTAGAAAGCTTTTTTATCAACTTTAGAAGTAGTGATGTACATAGCTTCCATGGTGGAGTCTGCTATGATAGATTGCTTGAAATTTTTATAGCTTATAGCACCATCGATGCACAGGAAAACATAATTTGATGTCGACTTTCGATTACCAATGTCAAATATAAAGTCTGAATCTATGTATTCTTGCACCCTCAACTCTCCTCCTCTAAAAATCAAGAACATATGCTTAGTCCTTCTCAAGTACTTAAGGATATATATCATAGCTTTCCAATGCTCCTTGTCTAGATTTGACTAATATCTACTTGTGATACTCACAGCATAAGCTATATTAGATCGAGTACATATCATGGCATATATGAGACTTTCTATAGCCAATGCATAAAAAATTTGCTCATACGATTTATCTCCTTTTATGTGTTGGGGCACATCTTTCTAGAGAGATGAATCCCATGCCTAAAGGGTACAAATCTTCTTTTGAAGTTTTTCATGCTGAACTTCTTCAACACCTCCTTTATATACATTTCCTATGATAAGCATAGTATTCTTTTAGATCTATCTCTATAGACCTTTATCTCTAAGATGGAGAATGCTTTTCTAAAGTCTTTGATGGAGAATTTCTTAGACAATCATATTTTAACCAAAGTCAGTATATGAATATCTTTTCCAATTAGGAAAATGTCATCTATGTACAATATGAAAAATGCGATAATACTTTCACTGACCTTTTTTAAAATACATGGCTCTTCTCATTCTAGATGAAATCAAATAATTTGATCACATCAATCAAACAAATATTTTGACTTTGAGATGCTTATTTCAATCTATTGTAGCTTGCTTATCTTGTGACTATTCGTCATTGAAAGTGAAACCCAAAAAACTGCCCCATATAGATATGTTCCTCAAGATATCTATTTAGGAAGGTAATTTTCACATTCACTTACTAGATTCATAATCATGGTATGCCACAAAATCAAGCAGTGTCTGGATGGATTTTAGCATAGCTACCGGTAAAAATCTTTTGATAGTCAATACTTTCACGTTGATTATAATTTTTTGCCATAAGTTTTGCATTATAGGTTTCTATCTTTTCATCTGGATCTATCTTTCTTTTATAGATCCTTTAGCATCTAATAGATACTATACCTTTTGATGGATCTACTAAGGTTTAGTCTTAGTTGGAATGCATTGAGTCAACTTTTGGCTTTATTGCTTTCATCCATTTCTTGGAGTCGATGTCCAACATCACCTTGTTATAAGTTTTTGAGATCATCTCCATGTTCCTTATCTTCCATAAGAAATATTTTCTTTACTTTCTTTATTAGAATATCTTAAATATCTTTCAAGAGGATGGAAGATCCTATACGATCTATGAGATGGAATAAGAAGTGCATATATTAGCTCAACATGAATAGGTTCAGTAGATTCTATGACTCAATTGTTCTTTAGAGACTCTCTCTTCAAGTTTAATTTTTCTTCCTCTATCTTTATCTTGGTTAAACTCTTTTTTCAAGAAGATAGCACTTCGATCACAAGTAGATTTTGATTCTAGGAGGTAAAAATAGGATTCCCAGACTCTCTAGGATACCCGATGTAACAAGCACTATAGGATCTAGCCTCTGACTTATCTACCTATAGTTGTTTGACATAGATTGGACATCCTCAAATCTTGACACTTGATTTCTTACTATGCCATATCACATACAGCATGGTAAGAATGAATTTAGAGTGAAACCTATTCAATAGCTAAATTGAATCATCCCTAAAGAAACATATGAAGCTCACCATGGATCAAACCATATCCAATAGGATTTGATTTCTCCATTCTAAAGCTATACTATTTTTCTTTGAGATAGATTAGAAACTCCCATTAAGGTATTTACCTTTTCAATCTGTTCAAAGAAACTTAAGCAATTTTTTAGTTTATTTCTCTACTTTATTTCTAAATTTCTTAAACTTTTCAAAGACTTCAGATTTGTGTCTTATAAGAAATATATACCCATACCATGATAGATCATCGATAAAAGTTATAAAGTATGAACAACCTTCTTTGGCCTGTACATCAATGGGCCACATACATCAGTGTGTATCAGAGTTAGTATCTCAGTGGCCTTTTCCCTTTGGTCCATAAAGGATGGTATGGTCATTTTTTCTTGAAGGCAGAATTCATAGCCTCGATATGACTCGAAAGTCAAAGGGCCCAAAAGCCTACTTTTCTTTAGTCTATTAATCTTTATTTCTCCTATATGACCTAGCCAAAGGTGTCACATATATTTAAGGTTAGTTTTATTTCTGGATCTCTAAGACCCTACGGTACTTATTACTTTCTCAAATATATTCACAGATGCATTAACATGCAAATGATAAGGACTATTAATTATAAAGCTATGTGCAAATAATTTATTTTCAAAATAAATTGAATCATAGTCTTTATTGAATTTTAAAATGTATTCCTCCTATGCTATTATAGGAATCAAATTCTTGCTAGCATCAGGTATATTGAAATAGTCCTTAAGAACTAAACCAAATCCAGACAATAGTAGTAAGTATAGGTGCCAATGACCATAGTAGTAACTTTTGCCCCATTGCCGACTAGAAGGATTATTTCACCTTCCCTCTGCTCTCTACTTTTTTTTAGACCCTGCATTGAAGTGCACAAATAGACACTAGAACTAGCGTCTAATAACCAACTAGAAGCAAAGAAAATCGTAAGATTAGTTTTATTGACGAGCAAGTCTGACATGTCTTTCAAAGTTGTGCCCTTGTTCTTTAGGCTCTCTAGGTATACTCTTGAACTTTTCAAGATTTCTTCAGTAGTTACCAACATATTAAGCAATTCAGGTAAAATGTTATCAATGTGATTCATGTGGTAGTTTACTATAAACTGTCTATACGAATCAAAAAGGGATTGCAGGATCAAATCTACTTGCAATTTCTTATGCATGATCATGCCGAGCTTTTCAAGCACCTCAAGATCTTTGATCATTGTCAAATAGTGATCATAGACAGACTGTCCATTATGTCTAGATACTCCAAAATGCGGTATGCGACTCCGCTCACCATACAACTCATGCAAATGAGTCAGCATGCCCTTGGCAATCTTCATGTCATGCCAATATATAACACATAACCATATTGCCATCATCTATCCACTTATCAAGTGGAGCTTGTTGATCATGAGATGGATGGGTTGGTAACAAAGGGATATCCCGATCAAGAATATGGTTTAATATTTGGAACTAAAAATAATTCTTAAGTTTTTAAGCCAGTCCTTATAATTGGTTCTGGTTAAATGATTGGTCTCTAGTATTCAAGCTAGAGGGTTGAAAGTAGTTTTTCTATAGAGAGAAGAAGATTTTAGTTAGATATTGTAATTGACTTGTATTAGTTTGTTCTAGGAGTTTTGCTTTAAAAACATACTATCTTCCTCTATTTTCTTAAATCTTCCATACTCCTCAGGTGGAGAAATGGAAACCATGACTCAAGTTTTAAGTGGATACTGTGGTGCCACCGAATGCACACCATCTCATCTAACAGTTATTGATGATGGATCAACCGATAGGTAAACAATTCTTGTTCAATACATTCTTAAGTAAATTATAGTGGTCAACGGTCTCTGAGTTCTAAAGTCTCATCTAATAATTATTGGTCCCATTCCTTAGTTAAGTCAGACTCATCATTCACCTGTAGGTATAAAGCCGTCATTAGATTCCTCACCTAACAATTATTGGGCTCAACTCCATCTTTACCTTGGGGCATCTTATACTAATAGAGTGGTTGCATCTTTCCTAATGCAATTGAACCACTATATCCAATCGAGAACAATCAACACTAGGAAGGGCCTATACAACTACAATGGTGGAAGATCACTAGACTTAATATATGTAAGAAGATTTTAATTTAGGTCTTTTAATTAATTCACATCTCATGCAAATTAATTAATCAAAGAGGGCATGGGCAGAGCTCAAAGCATCAAGCACCCAAATTCAAAATAGTCAATCAAATTGGCTAGATAAATGAAGATTTGTGGGAGGCTCCTCATTGCCTATGCAACGATCCTAATTAAATAATCACCGTTCAGGCACTTGCCTTAGATACTAATCAATCCATCAATTTCAAATTAGGTTAGCTTTAGTGATCAAGGCTCGAGCCACTGAGCCTAAATTAGATTTATGAGTTAATCAGTTTAGACACATGCATGTTAATCGATTTGATCACCTATAACTATTGATTTGATCTTAGGCACTCTTGACCTAATCTGAATCAACTTCTTGATTTGATGTAATCAACCACTCTAATCGATTCGTTTCCATTATGTGCTAATTGAAAAATCTTAGATGTAATCATATTACAAATCTAATTAGGTCTATCCATGAACCCTTATGCAAAATTCAGATGTAAAAATAAATTTTAGATCTAATTTCAGATCTCAAAATAGATTTTAGGTATGAAATGTTTGCAATGATTAAATTCAGATCTCAAAACAACCTTCAGATCTAAAACAAGCATGTTAAAATAAATCTAGATCTGAAACAACTTTTAGATCTAAAACATATAAAATAAATTCAGATATGAAATAAATTTCATATATGAAATTAACAATCATATATTGCATATATGAGATATAACATTTAGATATAAAAAATTTTGATCATTTTAGGATAACCTTTCAACATAACAGAGTTATGTCAAGGCAACCTTATATCAAAATGATTCCAAAAATTTCAATTCTAAAATAGCAATTTCAAATTTTAGATCTAAATCCTAATCTCATGCATATGAAGTGGCTTTGATACCACTATTAGATAGCCATAGTTTCATGCAGATTTTTAACTTTTAAAAATTTAACATAGTAATAATAAAATTAGATTAATTTTTTTTTAATTTAAAGGCATGCACAAGATTTAATCTTAAAATCAGGCAACAAGATTTTTATATGATGGACAGGATTTAGAAGAACAAAATCTAAAATTTAAAACATAAAAGAAAAAGATCTAATCTTTATACCTTTGCACGAGTAGTTCTTCACTATGAACTGATGATCGTGGATATCTTCTGAGTTTCTTGAAGCTGTACAAACATCCGATCTTTATAGGTATCCACACGAGGCCTTGATCTAATCAGAGGCTTCTTGATCTCACTGGGATGCTAGCTTTCTTGTAGAGATCACTTTCTTGATGGTTAAATAGATCTTGTCTTCCTCTCAGACTCTCTCAAAGAAGAAGAAGAAGAGAAAGAAGAAGAGGAAGAAGAACAAGAGAAATGCTCTTTTTCTTTTTCTCCCAAAACCCATTCATGAGAGGATTCAATCCTCTTCAATCTCACATCTCGAAAGAGAACACACCTAAATATTAGTGTGTGTAATCCCACTCCAAAACCCCATGCCCCACTTATTTTATTAGGCATCAAAAGAAAGATTTTTGAAAAGGTTAAAACCTTATCTGATAAGGCTTTGGAGAGGGCGTTCAACTCTTGGACGCCTCCTCCTTGGGGTGTGATTTCTTTCACACAAAAAAACAAGGGGTGTCCAACTCTTGGATGCCTCCTTCTTGGGGCATGATTTCTTTCATGCAAAAAATCAAGGAATAGCGTGACTTCTTCAATGTGAAAAGAGGGTGGGCGTGGCTTTCTTTAGGCACAAGAAAGAGGGAGAGAGTCTCAATCAAACTAGAATCTCTCTAGGTGCCTTGGTTAAATCCTAATCAAATCTGATTTGGTTAGGGATTAGTTGCACCCAATTAAAGAAAAATTCTAGTCTAACTAGGAACCTAATTAGATCCTAATCCAATTAGATATTAGGTGCACCCAAGTTCTAATCAAATTAGGACTTGGACTCCCTTGCAATTGGATTATCTCATAATCCAAGTAGGCTTGATCTAATCAAATCCAAACCAAATCAAAATGAATTGAATTCAATTAGACTTGATTTTAGTTCAATTGCTTAATTAAATTGAGTCAATTAGCAATCTAATTATTAATTAATTCTCCTACAACTTACTAACTCTTAGTAAGTTTGATAATTATAATAATTGCATTAGATTAATCATCAATCACATTGATAATTAGATCTAAATGCTATTCATAATCGCGATTCAACTATTTGATCAATCAAGAACTTCTTTTATGTGTGATTCTATAAGCTCTATTCTGTCAGATAGTAAGATATACTATGATCACCATTATAATATCATTGAAATTTTTTTCAATGGATTGGAATGATTCTAACTCTGCCTATCAAGAATCATCGATCATCTAGATGATGCTTGTAAATCTCAAAATCTATTAGCGATACCTAATAGCATGTAGTCGCAATCCAGCAGAATGAAAAAAATAAATCTCTAGGTGCAGTTACCATATGATTCAATTTTTCTATCATGAGTTTTGATATGATGGAGGTCATGGATAACTCATTAAACCCCACATTAGTCATATGTAAAATTCAATCGACTTGAGTTCATATGTGAAATCTTATAAAAATTCTTTTCTATCATTCATACTGCCATGGTCATGATCTTCTGAACTCAGTTTCATAAATTATATAGAATTACTTCTAATTTTTCAAGATCGATAGATCCCATCTAGATATAATATACTTCTATACAAATCTATTGTAGCCAACATGCATCACAATGATCCCAATTGCCAGGGATCAAGTGTATGTATAGTCAAACCATAACAATCTTACTGTGAATAGTCGAGACACCGCATGTCAAAAATTAGTCACACCATTATATTATCAAAAATATTACTAACTAGTGGGTAGATATTTAAGTGGCTTTTCATGTTAGTTATGCTCAGTACCATTATTCTTTAACAATCACCTGCATGCACTCTCACTTAGTGTCCCCACACTATAGATTCAAGACTCATCTATCTAGAAGAAAGTGATCTATGCATCAACCTTACTGGATCATCCACTATTTTTGTGATGATCTATTGATCGAAAGTAATTTAGAAATTAACTATCAATGATACATGCTTCGAATTCTCAACTCTTAAGAATATGTACCAACATCTCATTACTTTTTTGTCAATGATGAGTGGTAGACACATGCCTCAAATTTTCAATGACATATGTCTCAAAAATATTACTGATGAGTGGATAGACATTCAAGTGACTTCTCATATTGGTCATGCTTAGTACCGTTGTTCTCTAACAACCACTTGTACTCTCGCTCAGTATCCCTATATTGTAGATTTAAGACTTGTCTATCTAGAAGGAAGTGATCTATATACCAACCTCATCAGATTATTCATCATCCTCATGATAATTTATCAATCGAAAGTAATTTAGAAATTAACTATCAATGACACATGCCTTAAATTCTCAACTTTTGAGAATATGTATCATCATCTTATTAATTTTTTGAATGATTCATGGACGTTAAAATACAAACATGAATGAGAAAAAAATCTAATATTAATAATTTAATAAGTCAAAATTATAAACTATATCCTTAGAGTATTTACAAGCGTCGGCCAACTTGGTTTCTAGAGCATACATCTAACACCCCCGTAGTATGGATCTGATCCATTTTAAACTTTAGTTGACCTATTTGGATACTTTAGTTTTTTCTTATTATTTTAGAATTTGGTGGCTATATACTACAATTATATCTTTTGTTATTTGAGCTACCACACACACTATAGAGATTATTGCTCATTCTCTTTATACTTCATCTTTTGTATAGTAAAATCTCTCTCCATCTTTGCTCATAGACATAGACCAAGAGACAAACCATGTAAATCGTTATGATTTATTTTTAAATTTACACTAATTAATAGATAATCTTACAATAAATATTAATCTTATTTTTAATATGAAGGATTTTTAATTTTATCGAGGCACCTTGAAGCCTCCTAATTTTTCATTTAGTGTTTCTATAGTTTCTTCAGTTCCTAAGATGCTATATTTTCCTCAACAGAGATATGAGATTGATGTAGCCATGGATGATAAGACTATTACTTCTTCTGATGGTAGCTTCTAATGTATCTTGTCCGGTGATAAGGCCATCATTCATCTTATACTTCTTGGATTATAGAGAATGAGTTTTAAGCCTTTGATCCTTAGCTTCTCCAGTGATACTTGCAATTGAACTCTTCAGAATTGAATTCTTTTCAGTTAGGAGAATATGGAGGATTATGCAATAAAAAATCTAAGTGCGATACAAATATTAAAATAAAAAATCTTTGTTTTATTTAAAATTATAGAATTTTATTTTTATGTGGATTCTAAGACTAGAATTTTATGGATTCTAGAATTATAATTTTATAAGGATTCCAATATTTTATTTTTATGCTGATTCTTATTAGGGTATTGGGTCGGCTATATAAACCCACTATTATGTTAATTGAGAATATGTGCAATTTGTATTGTTGAAATTTAAAAATATAAAATACTGAGTTACCCTCTTCCTTTGCCTTCTATTATTCCTTTTTCTCTTTTCTTCCATCCTTTTCTTTTTCCTCTTCTTCTCTCACCTTCTTCCTCTGTCCTCTTCTTTTTCCTCTTCTTCTCTCACCATCTTCCTCTGTCCTGCATCAGAAACCAAGAAAAATGTAGAGCAAACAAACAACTCACCTCGTATAAGACTGGAATCAAATCTCCACTGATGATTACATGAATTAAATTGTTCTATCTAATATTTACTTTCTTAAAGTTTAAATCCTCATTGATGTTACCTAAGAATATATAGAACAAATATTATCTGTCCAATATATAGATGGCTTTCTACAATCTATTTTTTAAGAAAACTAATAAGAACATGAAATCGTCCACTAAATTCCTTCCCTGTCTCATACTTTGACAACAATATTACTAAAGGAGATGCCTTGGTAGTTAACTCAATCCACTTTATGTTTTTCATGCTGGACTAATTCCCAAGATTACATAATTAGGACAAAATCTTAGGACTTGATAATAATTCAATTTTTGAAGCTTCTATTAGTGCTTATGGGTATGGTGAGGGAATTGATAAAATGACTCCTTTTTTCCTCATAAACCCGTCCTGTTTCGTTCTCGAGAGAGAGCATATGCATAAAGTGGAAGAAATAATTTTGAGTACCTTGTACCAAGCATAGCATCAACAGCTTTAATTTCAAGAGTTTAGAAACACAAAAGAAAAAAAAAAAAATCGTGTGACATCTAATGTCACAATTTGGAGGCGGCGGCGGCTGTGGTCAATCATGGCTTGGAACCATCCCATGGCTCTAGTGCTTGGAAACTTTTCAAAAGGTGAGACAAGAGAACGTTCTCCCACCCCCGCCCAGTTACTTGTGAAAGAGAAGGTTTTCCATCACATGGCTTGCATCCAAACAAGCCAAAATAACCCTCATCTTTTCATGCTGATGACGTATAACAGAAAATGGCAGACTATTATCCTAAACAAAGAGAATTACGTAATGGATTATAACCCTATTAAAAGTTTGATAATACTGCCAAAGCCATGAGTCGTTAATCAAAGCACCAAATGTGACTGACTAACAGTGTATAGAGAATTATTTGAAGCAACTTTCATAGATATTTGTTTAGATTCGCAGTTGATTCTTTCATAGCCAATCAGAATGGTAACATGGAGGTTACTTGAGCACACCTATTTCAGCCACTTTCCGGCGCAAAAATATTAAAAAAAAAAATTTCGTTTCTTTCTAAAAAAAGAAAAAAAAACTATCACAGATTTATCCACGTCAACTTCCCTTGAACTTAGCTATTCTTTGTCCATATCATAATTACTCACTAGAGATAAGATACTATGATATACTATCTTAGTAGACTTCATCTAAAATTCTTTATACAAATTATCACGTCTATAATTCCATCACATAGAACTCATCTATTTACTTTCAGCATACTTTGTAATACAAATTTTATAAGGGAAAGAACTTAAAAAATGCACCAATACATAATTTTGGTACTATTATATTTCCAGCATGATATGCATAAGTACATTCCCGCACCTTCCTGATTTGTATAAATAAACTGTGAATATAGATTTAGATTTAATGCATTACTCACAATCATGTAATCTTCAAGTC
The DNA here is from genome assembly GCA_006176705.1 of Cocos nucifera. Classification (NCBI taxonomy): domain Eukaryota; kingdom Viridiplantae; phylum Streptophyta; class Magnoliopsida; order Arecales; family Arecaceae; genus Cocos; species Cocos nucifera. The sequence goes on from QRFJ01000775.1 coordinate 346,693, forward strand.
AAGAAACTATCTTAAACATCTTAAAGTAAGAACTTTCCTATATTGTTTTTCCATTTATTATTAAATTTTGAATATTATTTTTGGTGTTCTAGGTTAAAGCATGGTTTAGTTGGGACAACTCGAAGGGGGACAAATATTTGTTAGACATTTTACTTCCAGAAAGCTTATTTATTCGAGAATCATTTAGCAAATTCCGTTTACCAAAAAAAATTTGAAGGTCTCGTCACCGCGTCGTGACAAATACCGGAGCTCCAGGAATGCTTGGTGGGAGGGTCAAACTCGGCTGCCATTTGGTCGGAAGCTGAATGGGTGCCCAAGATGAGATTCTGCGAGCCCCGCCCACACGTGTAATTTCTTCTATGCAAAGTTCATATTCCATTATTTCTATGTGAGCTCTTCAATCTGCCGTCAAAACTCCATGATGTAGATATCGGACAGGGATGGACTGCAGAAAAGCCCTACCCATAGAAAACTTTCTGCGTACTATTATCGCAGTAATAACATGGGAGAAATCAAATGCAAACGTGGCACGATTTGGATCCACGGAAATCTAGTGGATGGGAAGAAGATACGTGTTAAGAGGGTAGGATGTCTTTGTGGAGTGGCAGCATAGCAACACGTTTCCGAACCGCAACTACCATGCACCCAATAATAATAATAATAATAATTATTATTATTAGAATAACTGGGCAGGCAATTATTGGGGGAGAGAATTAAGGTTATTTTAGAATTTTAATAGTAAATTTTACCATGGTGCATGAATGTTTATATATATATATATATATATATATATATATATATATATATATATATTTAAGCCAATTAAATCTCGATCCATTCAAACTGTTATCAGTCAATTACAGGAGTTATAACTAATATATATATTTAAGCCAATTAAATCTCGATCCATTCAAACTGTTATCAGTCAATTACAGGAGTTATAACTAATGACTCTAATTATCTTCCCTAAAATATATGTTAGAAACCAAGGTTGGGTGCCCATGATGCAAGGCTAGTTTGAGCTCTCATGCACAGCTCCCACAAACTTTCTAAAATCTTTCCTACCATTTTGTGATGACAGGACAAGAATGAGATGCGACAAATCAATAAAGTGATCTCACCACTCTAACTAATCTCTCTCTACCGTACCCTTAGGTTGTGCAAAAAGTTTTAGTTTCAATTATAAATAGATTCATGACAACAAATTCGTGCTACAACAAGAAAGACTATTCTCAAGCATACAAAGGAATTTAAAATTATAGCAAAAGAAAGGTTCCAAAAATAATTGACCACCAACTTTCAAAAGACATATTTTCGGTCTTCACTTGAAGGTTTTGATTTTTTTTTTAATTTACTATTCAAATTTTATGATAATATTAGGATAACTATCACTATCATAATATTATAATAATAATCAATAAGGAAAAAAGAATAATCATGTAATTTTCATTGCACAAAGCAAAAGTACGCTTTGTTATTCCGTGGTGTGAGCCCCATATAGATGAAAGAGCAAGATAAGGGAGGAGACATTGGGTGTTTTGAAAATGGATTCTCTCTTTCAGATATTATTATATATTATCCAAAAATAGCAATCCAAAGGTGGTGAATTAGGCTCTTTAATAATTAAAATAATTATATACACTAATAGTAATTTATGAGTGTAAGTGAAGTGAATATAGTGGAACAAAATATTAACTACGAGTGAATATAATGTAAATGAGTAACGACAAGATGTAATCATAAATACAAATAAATCTATGATGGTTTGGTATTATACTATAAAAAATTAAATATTAGTGATAGTATTAATGATGAAAAATTTTTTCATCACTAATAATAATTTTTTGCCACCACAATACTGATAAAAAAACTATCATCGCAAATATTATTAGTGAAGATAATTTCATTATTAGCAACAGCAAGTGTCATCTCTAAAAATGTAAAAAAAAAAATATTTATACATTAAAAAAATATTAATAATGGTGAATTTGGATTATTAGCGGTAAAAATCTTGCCATCGCTAATAATCAATTATTAGTGATGGCTAATTAATTATTAGCGACGGCATAAGCCATAGCTAAAATTATTTAAAATTTTTAAATTTTTTATAATATTTAAACATAAAATATATATTAATGATGGTGAATTTTATCTATTAAAGATGAAAATCATGCCATTGCTAATAATTTTTTTAAAAAATAAATTAAAAAATATTTAAAAATATTATTGGCAATAAAATTAGCGATGACACGTTTGCCATCGCTAATAATCCAGAACATATATCGACTCCAAATCGAATTTAATTCAAACATGATTCGAATCCAATTCAAAATTTTGCTAAATCTAATTTAATTAGGCTTTGAATCTAAATCCTACTTAGACAATAAAATTTAATTATCTTCAAATTAAGTCAAACCTAATTAAATTTAAGCTGATTTAAATAATTTTTAAAAAATAATTTTTAATTTAGATTCGATCTATCAAATCTAATTCGAACCTGATTCAAATCTAATTGAAAATTCTATCAAACCTAATTCAATTAAACTTTGAATTCAAGTCCTACTTGGGTTATAAAATCTAATTAGCCTTAAATTAAGTCAAGTCTACTTAAATTAAATTTAATTTAAATTAATTAGGACTTGTTCCATGATTATATTTGAATTCAATTTGAATTCGATTCAAATCCAATTTGAACCCGATTCGAATCCAATTTGAAATTCTGTCAAACCTAATTCAATTAAGCTTCGAATCCAAATTCTACATGAATTATAAAATTTAATTAACCTTAAATTAAATCAACATTAATTAAATTAAAGTTAATTTAAATTAATTAAAAAATAACTTTTAATTTTGATTCAATTCAAATCTAATTCGAATCTGATTTGAATTCAATTCGAAAATCTATCAATTTTAATTCAATTGGACTTTAAATCCAAGTCCTAATTAGATAATAAAATCTAATTATCTTCAAATAAGATCAAGCCTAATTAAATTTAATCTAATTTAAATTAATTAAGAGAAAATAATTTTTAATTTAGGTTTGATTCGAATTCAATTGGAATCCAATTCGAATCCAATTCGAAATTCTATCAAACATAATTCAATTAGACTTTGAATCCTAGTTTTTATTAGATTTTAAATTAAATTATTCTTAAATTAAGTCAAGCTTAACTAAATTTGATTTAATTTAAATCAATTAAAATAAATAATTTTTAATTTAGATTTCATTCGAATCCAATTCAAATCTGATTCGAATCTAATTCAAAATTCTATCAAAACTAATTCAATTAGACTTCGAATCCAAGTCTTATTTGAAACATTAAAATCCAATTAGCCTCAAATTATGTCAAGCCTAATTCAATTAAATCTATTTTAAATTAATTAAGACTTAATTCATAAATTAATTAAGTTTAAAATTTAATAAAATTTAATATTAATATTTAACCATTTAAAAAATGATCTATAAGAAAAAATTTAATATAAAAATATAATTTTAAAAAAATTATGATTATTAGTAACAACTTTAGTGATGGAGTCCTTTCCATCACTAATAATTTTTTTTAAAAAGTATTATTTTAATATCCAAACTTAATATTTAAAAAAATTAAAATTATTAGTGATGATATTTTGGTATTAGTGATGGACATTGCCATCACAAATAGAAAATATTATTTTTTTGATCATGTCACCTATGGTAGTTTGCTATTGATAATAATTAATTTTTTTTAAAAAATTAATATTAAAATTTAATATTTTTAAAAAGTTAATATTATTAGTGATAGCATTTTGTTATTAGAGATGGAGAGTGTCATCGCTAACAACTTGGTGTAAAATTTTTGGATTTGTCGACCATATTACCAATGGTGATCTTGCCATCGGTAATAGAAAGACTATAAACCTTCCCTGACCTCGTCGGTGGGAAAAAAATTTCGAGTGAAAAATATTCTCCACATCTTCTCCACTCCCTATGTGTCTTTCTCGTCGTTCCCTGCTCCCTGCACATCCTCCTTCTTGGTGACCCAACCCCACTGGTGCCTCCTATGCCGCAGCCCTAAGCTCGCCGCCCTGTCCCCTCTTCGTCTAAGCCCGCTAGCACTCCTACGTGGCCACCCAGACCCCACAACCTTGGTCTCACCTCACCAATGACCATCCCGACCTTGCCGACACCTCCTATGCTATGGCCTAGATCTGGCCATCCCGACTCCGCCTCTCTTGTGCTATCCTAACCCTGTCGATGCCTCCTGCACCATGGCCCTAAGATAGTCGGCCACCTCAACCCCACCTCTCTTGTGGCTACATTAACCCAGTCGGTTCCTCTTACATCACGGCCATGACTTGCCACCCCAGCCCTGTCTTTTTCGTAGCTATCTTGACCCCGCAAGCGCCTCCTATAACGTAGCCCTGAGACTGCCACCTCGACCTTGCCTCTCCCATGGCTGTCCTGACCCCATCAGCAACTTCTATGCCACAGCCTCGGAGACTACCCCCCTATCTTGTCGGCCTCCTTATGCCCCCGTCCAAGCCAATCTGATCACACAGCCCCTGCCTCGCTACCCCTAGCCTACAGCCCCTATCTTGCAGCCCCATCCCTACCTCCGTGAGTAGCAGCGATAGTGATGGCATTATTGTCAACTGATATTGTCTAGTATTAGTGACGGCATTAGCCACGACTAGTACCATCACTAAAATTTAATTAATTAATTAATTAATTTAATAATTAATAAATTAATTAATTAATTTAATAATTAATTAATTAATTAGATGCACGAGATTTAGGTCTTAGCATGTAGAGTGTTCAGATCAAGAGAAGATATCGGGCAGTATTGCAAACATAGGGTTAGGACATGCCCTACGTGCCCGGGCCTCGGATCATAATTGGCATTAAATGCATTTAGCTCTCGTGTGCCCTGTGCGCTCAAGCTGATGAAAAGTGCCGGATAGCATTAATTATGTGTTAATTTGAATAAAATTTTTATCGCATGGAATGACAGACTCGTTAGTTGATTAATGCACATATTCTAATATATCCATATACTTATTTATTTTTCTATAAGTAAAAAAATTATATATATTAATCAATTGATTGTCCACTATGGATGGTTTGAAAAATATAAGTAATTCTATAGGTCATTATAGTAATCAAACAGTATGGAGTTCGTAACAAATTTCAAACAGAATTTTTCTTTTGTTCCTCCTATATAGGAAAACTAAGAAAAAATGCTGCCAAATTTTTTTTAGCTCATATTGCATATCATTTAATTACTGTAATAAAATCAATAGAATTAATACATTTCTTGAATGGGATAAGATCTATTTTTTACCTATCAATTGATGAAAAGATACATTAATTTACTACGTAAGCTATTTTGAATAATAAAATAATATTTAATAATTGCCTTGTATTTATGTATATGCAAAATTTTTAGATAGTCTGCCATTGATCGTAGTTAGATGGACCATCGAGTAGTCGATGGAAAGATTTCTGCTAAATATAAGAAGGGTGTAGTGTACTTCTATAATTTTGTTTTTAGAAATGCAGCACTATTACATCAAGAATGGGCTCATTATCCTTATCACAGATATAGCAATAAAGAAATATTTGATAGGAATATAATTAATATTCATTTGTATAAGAGTGGACTTATGCCCAACTATAAGCATTGATATTTGTATCGAAAGATATGAAAAAAGTTGCAAGGATTAGAACTGAGCAAGATATGGATACAGATAGAATGATGGATATGGTTATGGATGTGGCTGGTCCTGAATTTAACTAAAACATGGAGGATGATTCAAAAGCTGGTAGCGATAATTTTTATCATATGCTAAAAGATATTGATGAACAACTATGGTCAGAATGTGAAACACATACTGTACTATTGGCTGTGTCCGAGTTGTTTGAACTTGAAGGCCGAGTCTAATATGATGGTCAATTATTATGATAGAATGATAGTAATAATAAATAAAATGCTACAGAAGGATGAAAAGTTTATTGAGAGCTTTTATGCTATGAAAAAAATGGTAAAACGGTTGGGCATGGATAATAGCCAACCATGTCAGGAGTAAGAGGTGAACCTCATCTCGATATGGAAGAAGAACCCCACAAAAGATCGAAGGCCTTCGATTCTTAAATAGAAGGTAACAGGGAGAGACCCTCTCAATGGTCCTTTTGCATCTCGACAATCTTTTTAAGAACAGGAGGTGAACCTCATCCTAATAAGGGTAATAGTCAACCATGTTAGGAGGTGAACCTTATCCTGACGAGGATGAAGACCCTGTTGAAAATAGTATCCCAAAGCCAATCATCAGCCTATTGATGATTGAGCTAATTTATATAATTATATATAAATTATTAATTGAATAAAAATTATTTTAATTTTTTCATCATAAATCTTTAATCTTCTAATGAACTTCTGTCTATTATGATGAAGTCCTTAGGACTATTTAGAATTGACAAAAAAGAATTTATCATTTAGTCCTTAAATAAGTTCGTGATCAAATAATACGTTGTTATCAAGGACGACAATATTTATCGAGTATAGATCATTGTGTGCCATATAGATTGGTTGTTCTCTTAATCAAGGAGTGTGGAGACACTGGTATGGCATACAGATGAGATGTAGGGATACATCTATATTAAACATAACCGACTCCAGAGATTTTCTACTATCAAGAATTGCTTTGATGGAATATGGACATAATTATCTCTCTAACCTAAGATTACCACGATGACTTTCAAGCAACTTACTATGCTTTAGTGTTGGACTACCTGAATTTTTAATTCAGTAACGAAAGATTTCTGGATACAGTCAAGTACTTGAGAAGTCGATGCATGAATCAAGATGGGATTGACCACTCCTAGACTCAGAAGCTGTATTCAATAGTATTTCAATTTAGCAAAGCCTTAGTCAGGATAGTTCTTGTGAGGGGTCATAAGACTAATTACTTTGAGATACGATTTGGATGTATCTTCCAAAGTTGACAGTTAAACCCTGAGTCATCCTATACATAGAGATCAAAGGAATGAATTATATGATAACCATATTCATGTAGGTTCTGAATATTACAATTACACTATTCGGCCAATCCAAATATTGGATACCATTGCTAGATGGTTATTTTGATTAGTACAGAAAATTGATTTCTATGCTACCGACTTAGGTTTGAATCTATGGGGTCACACATACTAGAGATTTCTGCCCGATCTATTGGCTGATCAAGAGAAGATTAACTAATAATTTAATCACTAATTAACTCAATTTGATTGAGTGATTATTTTTGGATCAAGATCAATTAAATTTGATTCATTTGGATTTGACCCGATTAGGTTATAAGATGATCTAATCATCAAGAAGGTTTAATCTCTAATTTGATTAGAGGTTTGGCTTTACTTTCTAATTTGATTAAAAAATTAACTAAGCCTAATTAAGCCTAAATAAGTTGGATTAATTTGGTCTAATTGGGCCTGGCCAAATTAGTTTGGATTGGATCTTAATTGGATGAAGTTTGAAAGATTATTTTAACTTGTCTTATGCATCACATCATCCTGATTTTGTGCCACCCTTTTCTCCATGAGAATTGAGAATTCTCGTGAAGAAATCCATGCACAAGAGGGCGCACGTCCTTTTTTTCTTCTCACGCCTCAAATTCAAAGAAGTTTGAGTTTGAATGAACAAGCCTACCATCTTATCTAAAACCCTTACACCTTCCATGTTTATGCGTGTATATAAAATTTGATTTTATGGATGTGCACAAGGTGAGAAGGTGAGAATGTGAAGAAGAAAAAGAAAAGAGAGAGAGGAAGGAAGAGAGAAGAGAAAAGGTTTCTCTACGTGCATGAACCCCTCCTCTATGTGAGAAATCCAAACAAAAGAAAGAGAGTTCTAGGCACAAAGGGTTTTGGGTGAGAGCATATCCTAGAATCTATCTAGGATTTGAAATTTAGATCTATGAATTACGAGGGTCGTGACCTCATAGATCCAATCAGAAGACCTTCTCTACATCATCTTCTACGTTGATCGAGATCTGGAATGTCTGAAGACACCATGAAGAAGATCAAAGAAGTTTGATCTACATCAGCCGTTGAAGACTTCTATTTGAGCTAGCACTCGGAGGAGTTGATCGGGATCTAGGCCTTATGTGGATTACTCATGGAGGTCAGACACTTGTGTGGCTGCATCGTGGTGATCAGATCTACATCGAGAAGATTAGATTGTGGAGATCATCTACCAGCAAAAAAATAACGTGTTCTAAATATGTAGAAGTAGTAAAATAGTTTTACTGCACTTGCTATTTTATTTTTTCAGATATGCATGCATATATGATATATTAGATCCTGTAGCTTGTAGGATTTTTAGATTAGATCTATAACTCTTATTATTAATTTAATTAATAATAGTTTTCATTATGTATGATTTTCGAAATTTTTTTTGAAAGTAGAGCTAGAAATCCTATGCGTTCCCTTCAATTAGTATCAGAGCGGTGGGTTCTTTGATGTATTATATATGCATGTTTTAGATTATTTTTAGATTAGATCTAAATAATAAGCTGATCTAAAAAATAAAAATGATGATCGCATGGACTGTAGGTTGTTTTGCTGTAAGATTTATCCCTTACAGTAGAGAGGTTGTCTTGGTATGTTGCGATCTATAATATTGTTCATAAAAATATTAGATTAGATCTAATGATTTTTTTTATGATATGCTTAAACATGTTTAATCTAAATTTTATCATGATTTAGTATTTAGATTAGATCTAAATAGTTTCATAATTTTTATGTAGAGTACATAGATTTAGATTAAACATGAACAGGATCTTAGGATGGTTCTATTCACTAGTTGAGCTGACTCGCTCGGGAATCGAGCTAGCTCGACTAGCTTGCCAGCCATGATATACTTTCTAGATTGATGCTCCAGCCGGCTCAATCAAGGACTGAGCTGGCTCGACTTCAATTTGGGCCAGCTTGGATGGGATCTGAGCCTATCTGATGGGAATATTAGGCTTCTAGCTTTTTGCCCAAGCCGACTGTCTCAAAAATCAAGCCAACTCGACTTCTATTCGGGCCAGCCCAAATGGGATTCGAGCCAGCCCAACTGAAAAGTTGGCTAAAGATCTAAATTGACTGGTTTTATGTGATCTAACCTATATCTAGTGCTTGTTTATAAAATAAGCCAATCCATTTTTGAAATGAGTCGACCTATTTATTGAAATAGTGCTAGGATATAGAGCATCTTTCAAAATTTAAAAAATATTTTCGAAATGCCGAACCCCAACCCTCAGCCTTAAACTTAATTGAGAATTAAGCATGATTAATAAGAGTCTAGAATTATGAATTAAAGATCCTAAGACATTGATCATAAAAATATAGATTATCGGGTTAGTCGAAGTAGGTCCATTAATTAGGTTAGACCTAAAGTTGTTAAAGAATGAACTAAATTAGATATAATGATCAAGGAAACAATAGAAGCATTAACAACCATTCAAATACAGCAGAAGATAAAACAGACAAGAACTGGCGAGAATTTCTCCGTTCAGAAATAGGAGTTCTTGCAGCCATTCCCAGAGTGTATGCAAGATGGTTAAGTGGGATGAGAAATTATCA